>BQNB010007766.1:6293-84958 GCA_026074375.1 Tanacetum coccineum | reverse complement strand
GAGATGCTCACCGGGAAGGGTTAAGGTCAATTGGACAAGCTCTCAAGAACATGATGGGTGGAAAACAAAAGTGAACATGTTGGCATAACTACTAAGAAACTATTATTATTATTATTATCTTTCTTGTGTAATGCATTATATCTTTCTATTATTAGGACTAGGAATGGCAAATGACAATTGCATTTAACTTGGATGGGTTTCTACATTTTATCAACGTTCTATGATTAGCAAATTTTATGAATATGACATACGAACAATGCCACTACTTGCTAAATGATTTGTATGCTAGAATAGGACTACATATTATTGCTTGAAATAGTTGATTCTTGAATTTGGTAGATGTCGAAATCTCTGGATTTAAGAAAAAGGCAAAACTAGAAAAAAAAATTCTTCCAGAAAACGGCCCCCTTAAATACCCGGAGGCCCCCCAATATATTTGGGACCGCCTGGTAATATGGGACTGCCATCAGGGGGGAACGGAAATTTTGAGTTTACCTCTTTTTCTGTATCTTTGACCCTCCTACCTACATCCTCAAGCTGTCATTTCCTTGTTTGGCTAAACCATCTTTGGCATCCTCTTCCATCCACACCATGCTTTGCCATGTTATACTACCCTTTGCGTTATTTAAATCATCAAACTCTCACACCTTACTACCACCACCACCTTCTTTATCATATTCTTCTTCTTCATCAATGTCTTGCTCAAACCACCATTCCAACTTCTCTAGAAAACCAAGAATGTCTGTTAGACAAGTTTGGAAACGCAAAACATCCACTCCAAAATCATCACCTCCTTCCCAAAATGACCCACCTCCTCTTCTTCTAAGAGTCTACTTGCAATCTCCTTCAGCACCATCATACAATCCCTTAAGAGATCGAATGATCAATCAACTCCACAACATCTTCACCATCCTTGATTCACACACCAATCCATCCAATGCCTACATTCATGCACCACCTTCACCACCACAACAACAAATTCATCCTCCTTCCCATGATCAAGTTGAATTTCACTCAAGCTTTTGTTATTGTTGCAAGTTTTCTAGACACCAATTCCACTCCTTGAGAAATGAAATCAACTTCATTCACTTTCTTCTAACTCGTCCAACTCGTCCCATAACCCTCCAACCTATAACCCCTCCCAAACTCATGTGTCACCAAGCCCCTTCTTTTTCCATTTGTATTAATCTTTCTCGTATGATTAATCTTACCTAAATAATCCGCCCTTCATCTTTTTGATATATGAATGGCATCTTCTACTATTTCCAAAAGTTCACTATGTAGATCAATGCCTTATCTAGTCTCATGATAATCTCATTCTATTGTAATGCTTCATACAAATATTGTATGAATTTGATCTTGCTCATATTGGATCTAGTTTTATTTTATGTTGTATAAATGTATTAGTTGCATTTGCTATTGTATGAGTTTCTTCTTGTGTGGATGATATGAAACTCCTCTTGTGGGGGTGACTTAAATATAATGTGTTGCTTTACAAGATATTTGTCTTGCACTTGTATTTCTAATCTTGTTTTGTAGCACACAATTTTCGTAAGATCGATCCCTTGGTGCCCCGAACAAGGGGGAGCTCACATCAAGGGGGAGTCTTGATATCGTCGATTTATTTCTTCCTATAACAACTCGAACGATCATATGGTCCCTTGTTTTAATAATTCGACACAAAAAGCGGAGAAATGGGAACACAAAACCTCATTAATAAGTGGTGTAACTATTAATTTTATACAAAGTAAGTTTATATTTTGTCATCATCAAAAAGGGAGAGATTGTTAATACAAATAATGTCTAAAAACGTTATTTATATTTTTTGACCTCTCAACGTTTTGATAATAACAAAATATAAAAATGTTTACGATAAAATTAAACGTTTACAAATTATTAATCGTAAAATTCTATTTCTAAGATTAGTAATCACTTAAGGTATGAACAAACAAATCATTAAGCATGATTAGCGATCAAGAAAATATTTTTCTCATCAATTACATTTTTACAAAAGATTTTTACAAAATTAATTATACAAAATATTTTCTAATTAAAAGAAAAGTTTTATTAAAACTTAAAATTTGAAATTCAAATTTTCCCTCCAAAACGAAAGCTTCTATACCAGATACAACCTTCCCCACAAAGAGACAAAATAGGGAGTGGAGTCTACTGGCAGCCCCCTTATAGGCCTGGCAGCCCCCTTATATATATGGGACCGCCAGGATCGCCGCCAGTTACCGTTGGCTTTTCCTGTCTTTAAATACTGGTCCACCTGGTATGTGCCTAAATACACATACCTTTAACCTTTAAAAACGGACTTAAATGACTAAAAACGTACCAAAAATACATTGTATTTGTATGTTTTCATTTATATTGTGTAGGAAATGGATATCCGACAAAAGGACGAAAAATCAAGCCAAAACGGACAAAAGCGAGCACGGAACAAAAAGAGCAGAAAAAGCCAAAGTCAAAAAGTCAAAGTCAAAGTCAAATGTCAACCAAAATGTCAACCCGACAAAGTCAAAGTCAAAACTGAGGCCGTAAACGAAGAAATCCTTAATAGGCCCACCCGCACCCATCTAATGGGCTAGGGCAGCCCATTAAGCTATTATGGACATAACAAAAAGGGCTTTGAAATTTACAAAGGCCCAATACCCTATTTAAATAAAAAAAACCACAGCCTAGATACAAATCTGGCCCAAAATAATAACATGGCCCAAATCCCTTAACTGTTAAAACACTAACAACCCATTCCATAACGCTGTTAGTGTTTTATTTCACCACAAGGACCATACGTGTAAAACCACATTACACTTTGGAGGGCTGAACTTGCCAATCTCCCCAAAGTTATATCACCATAAAGGACTTTTCATGCAATTACCCTATACAACATCAGGGACCTAATGTGTCAATATCCCACAAACTTTTACCCAGATAACCAAAACAAAATTTCCCGCCAAGAACAACCCTATTACTATTCATCCATCATTTTCCTCTTTTTCTCTGCCTATAGACAAAACCATCACTCTCAGTCACACCCCCCTTAACCCCACTACCTCACATAGGCATTTGCCACCTTGGAAATCCCATAAACCCTCATTCGTCCATGAATAAAACAACATAATTAACGGCTGTGATGATAGAACTTGGTCTCCAAGATGATTTGATGGCTAAGATGAGCTTTTGGGACTTCCTCTCACATAACAAACACGCCAGCTCTTAGTCTCTCACAGAACAAGCACAACAAAGTGAAGACTTGAAGACTTAGCTTTTAGTATAAATATAGGACCAATTGTAGCTTGTTTTCTTTTGTCAAGTTTTGTTTTAACAAATTTGTACCATTTTTAATACTGCAATTTACTTTTCATGTCATTTAAATTACTGTCATTTAAATTCTTGCATTATAATTTTTAAGATTAATGAAATTTTAAGTGTTTTCCTTAATTATTGTCATTTACTTACATTGCCTTTTAAATCTTGTCATTAAGCTCTTATATAAGCTTTTGATTCATTAAAAGCTTATTTAAAAGTTTGTTTTCATATTCGTTCTTAAAACCAAAAAAAAAATCACAAAAAGTCCATTCCAAATTACCACAGCTTTTGTTGGATGATAAGCTAGCCTTGGAAGAGCTTATAGACCATACTAGCTTGTCTTTGACAAGCTAGAGCTTGTAGATCACTTTATATACCATGTTTTGAGCAAGGGTTTTGTAAGTTTCTATTTTCCAATTTTTGCTTATTTACTATTCAAGTGCTTATTATTGCTTATTTCCTGCTTTTTATTGCTTATTTATGTTCTCTTATGCTTATTTGTCTTTGTTTGTTGCTTATATCTTATTTGCTTAAGTTTTTCTTTGAAACTGTCAATTTTTTTTTCTTTTAACTGCTTATCTATGTTGCTAATCCTAAGTGCTTATTTCTGCTTGTTTAGTACTTAATATTGCTTAATATTAGTTGCTTTGTATCTCTTTTTTATAAATTTAACTTAATTCATCAAAAATCAGCTTAAAAATTAGATTCCAAAAGTTTAAGGGGTGTTTGGGTTAAGGTGTAAAACGGGGTCAAAATAGGTTTTTAAACCTTTTGGGTCATTCACCCAACTTTGACAAGACTTATTTAGTTACTTTAAACAGCTTTTAAAAGTTTTCATAGTTTAAAATTCATTTTAAGGTATTTAGTAAACATGGTTTAAATCTGTGGGTTTTAAGATTTTTAGTTTAGCTTAATCATTTAAATTTTGATTCAGGACATTTAGGAGTTGATATCATGCTGATTTGTGACTCAAAATGCAGTAGGTTATATTTAGTTTAGGTAAGCTTTTGTCACTTAAGTTTTAAGTTAAATCTGTCAAAGTTATCAAGCATTTTTTTCAGTTTTAAAAGTCCCTTTTTATTTTCAAATTTCAGTTAGTTAAAATTGTTTTTAGGATTTGAATTTTTGAGCACAAGCTCCTTGTATGTCTATCTTCATCTGTTTCAACTTATCTTAGTTTTTAAAGCTTATTTACTGGCTTGTTTTTAAGCCTGCATATAGCAATTCTGTCTTTAAAAAAGAAAACCAAAAAAGGGTCAAATTTGTGTGAACAAGCTTTTTCTTAAGCATTTTTCATGGCTTAAATAATTTTCAAACTCTTTTCTGATTAATGTTCTAGATAGCTTATAGTATAAGCTTTGCATGCATATAAGCCCCTAAGCCACAAGGTTCTATTTTGTGGCTTAAAAATAAGCCCAAAAGTGCCTTCTTGGCTGTTTGGTTAGCTGTCTAGGCCATTTTGCTTATTAGTTTTTTAAGTTTTTCCTGCTCATTTTCGCTTTCTTATTTTGTTTATACTTGCTTATTAGGGGTAGGGCATTATCTGTTTTTTCTTATTTTTTTGTTTTTCCTTAGCTTATTTGTCCTAAAAGAGTAAAGCAGTTAAGTCTTTTTAGCTTAGTTAAAAAAAACCATTCCGTCAGCTTATTTTTGCCTTTTCTGTGCTTAATTTTTAGTTTTGTAAAAATTTCCTTTTTTAAAGTTTGATAGTTTGGCTTATTTTACAAGTTTCAAAAAGAAAAAGTAAAAAAAAAGTTTTCATAAAAAGGGAAGCCACAGGATTCGACCCTGTGACCCCCCCCCCCCTTTTAGCACACACACGTCCAACACAACACACACACTAACCATTAGCACCGGTAGGGCTATTTGTTAGCCCTACTCATTGCTTTATTTATATACGTGTTTTTTTTCCTTTTAAGCATTCAGCCAACTTTTGCTTATTTGCAGCTTATTTATAAGCTGTCTTTCAAAGCTCATATTTTTCTTGCATTCCATTTAGCTTAAAGTACTTTCCACGAATTTTTTAGATTTTCCCCATTTAATTTAATATTTTTAATGAATTTTTTATTTTAAAACAATTTTTAATTCACAAAAAATTATAAAAAAAATCAAAAAAATATAATTATTTTTCAAAAAATTTTCTTTTATCATTTAGCACTTAGGAAAATTAAAATTGCATTTGTAGGGTTAAAATTTTACAATTTGGTTTTTTAAAAAACGGGTTTCGAATCCCGTTCTCGTTTTTAGGTTTAAAGTTGTATTTGCTTTCGTTTTTAGCGTACTTTTACTCGTTTTTGCATTTTAATAGTAGAATTAGTAATATAAACCTAAAAATCTTTAACCATTCAAACCACGCGATCACGAACGTAATCTCGATTTTCGATTCACGTCTCGTTGGGAAATGACCCGGGTAGGTTTTTAGGGATTTTGCTTTGGATAAAAGCGAATCTTTTTAGAAGCCTTACGAAATACTTACCTCTTCTATTATTGATCTTCTCCTTATTACGTATTTATATTATATATATTTATTATATATTATATTTATATGTATTAAAAAGGACGAGTCAATTTTTGGCGCCTTTGTCGGAGAGGCGTGTGTGATTGTCAATTTACGTTTGAAGATTAGTGTTTGAATTTGTGAATATTTTCATAAAAATACAAAAATATTTTATTTTTCCAAATTTTTGTAAATATCAAGTAATCAAAAATACCAAATAAGTTCTCAATCAAAAGATTTAAAACTTTCCTTTGTGTCACTTGTGAAGTACGGCTCACCTTTAATTGATTAACAAACTCTAAGAGGGGTATAAGGAGGGTTGTTCCGAGGAACTACGACCCAAAAGGAGAAGGTTTTTAATAGCTTCGCGCTTTCCCGCTCCTCCGCTCCTTTGTGCGTTTTTCATTTAGAGAGCTACCGTGAAGCAAGTTGATTATTGGTTTAAGTTATTCAATCTCTTTTAATAAAATATGTTGTTTAAAAAACTCGAAAAATAAAAAATAATCTCCTTTAACCTCTTTGCCATTTAATTCTTCTTCTTATCCCTCTAATTTGTTTAATTCTTTTCCTTATCCCTCTTTAATTCTATCATCATGTATGGATTTAAAGAATGTTCGTCTTGTGGAGCTTTGTATAATAAAGAACATTGTTGTTCAAATGTGAGTTCCGTTGACAATTTTGTTCGTGATCCTAATCCGACAACTCTTATACTTCCTACTTCACACTTTAACAACCCCAACATTCGTCGGTTCATGATCAACGTCGTTGTTACTCATTGTGAAGATACTTAGAAGAAGGATAATATTGAAACCGGTTAGTACTTGCAAGAAGGTAGTGTGATCTGGCTCTTAGTAAATGTGATTATGCTTCATGTTACGTTTCAAGTAATGAAAAAATTATCAAATCCATATTGATGATATCTAATCCAAATCTTTCAATGATTCTCCAAAAGTTTTGCAAGCCCACCCGGCGGCAACCGCCTAACTCAAATCCCATTGAGTCAGATGAGAATGAGACAATCTCTAACTTTGAGAGAGATGACACCCTCAAGCAGAACAAAGTGTCAACTAATCAAGACCCCACTGAATAATTTTGCACCAATTTATTACACCAAGTCCACCACAAATTACCAAAATTGTTTCCGAATTCTTTCGATAATCCTCCCGATTTTTCATACCCACCTCCACAACCCCAATTCGTGCCATACTCTTGTGAATTTTGTGGGAACGGTGCCCATTATGGTTACGATTGTCCACCTCAAGTCCCGTTTGTCTACAATCAGGACCCGTGTTTCAATCAAAACTTTGATTATTTTCCACAAACTTCACCAAGTTTTCCACAACAATATCCTTGTTGTGAAGATTGTGGGGGTCCTCACGAGACTTTTCAATGTCAACAGATGAATTATTACGAACCTAATCCATGTTATGATTCTAATTATTCCGGTTTTGACCAAATTGAACCCCCGCGGTTTCCCGTCATTCATCAACCTCCTCAAGAAATGAGTATCCAAGATATGGAGGATCTGAAGCAGTAGTATTTAGATGAAATGAAAACTTTAATTAATGGAAAGGATTATCATAATGGGAAGATTGATATTGAGATTAAGATTAATGAGCTTAAGTGAAATTTCAATGAAATGAGTATTGAAATTAGGAAAAAGGAAAAAGAGCAACTAGAGCAGGTGGATAATCTTAGTACTTATCATTCGCGACATTTCAACTCTTTTTGCTATGACGATGATGATGATGAGGACTATACTATTGCAATCACACCCGAGGAGCCCATTGACTCTCTCATAATGGAATCGGACGAATTCATAAAGTCTAGTGTTGAGAACCTTGTCCCAACCCCAAGTAAGTCTGAGGATTTCTACGATATCGAAAGTGAGTGTGATGTGCCCGTTTGTGATAATTCTACAACTTTCTCTAATCCTCTCTTTGATGCTAACAATGATTTTTCCTCTAGTGACGACGAGTCATTTTCTAATAAGGGCGTTTCGAAGGAAATTTATTCGAACCCTCTTTTTGATGAAGAAATCATTTCTGATAAGATTGATGCTTTGATCATTTCTTCTCCTAAGATTGATTCTCTTCTCGAGCAGTTCTCCGGTTAACTCGCTCATATTGATTTAATTCCACCGGGAATTAATGAAGCCGACTTTGATCCTGAGGAAGACATTCGTTTTATTGAGAGATTGTTGTATGATAATTCATCTCCCCGTCCTCCAGAAGGTTTTCAAGCTAATCCAAATACGATCATCGAGTCTCTTCCCACATTTCCTATCCCCGTTGAGGATAGTGACTCTCTTAGGGAAGAGATCGATATATTTCCCGGTTCGAATGACTCAATACCATCGGGTATTGAGAGTGATGATGACGTGGTAGAAGACATCCCCGTGGATGTGCCTAATATTTTGGCCCCCCATCCCACCCTTCTTATGGATTTCGACTTCATTCCTTCTCATAATGATCTCGGATGGATCCGATCTTGATGTTTCTTCTCCTTCCGGAGATAGAAACAAGATTTAAGATCCAGGGATATGCATTAAAGTTGAATCTACGAGCTTTCTTGCTACTTTTTCCCCTGTGATTGATACTTTACATCCATTTTCATCCGAAAATGAAGACAAAGTTTTCAATCACGGTGTTCTTACTTCAGAGGAGAAATCTCCTTCTTCTTTATCACATCGGGGCTTTAAAGCTTCCAAGCTTTTTCATCATAAAAGCCTGATGTTGATTCATGGAGACAACACTCCTAATTTGGGTGTTCGTCATCCCTATTTTTATCCCCCTTGACAAAGCTCAAGTATGGGGGATCGAGTCAAGCTAAGTGACCTTAAACAAGCGCTTCGTGGGTGGCAACCCATGCTTATCCTAATATGAATGTAGTAGTAGTATGGTAGTTTATTAGTAATGAATAAGTGTGTTTTGTGAGGAGGCTCGCCTCTTCTATTTTTCGTGTTTCGTGTTTTGTGTTGTATGTCCAGGATTGCCCAGATTTTCAAGCCTCTCGTGCTCGTGGTTTTGTCCTTCGTTCACTCGAGCTTCAAATCCTCAGCTTCATTTTGGGAATCCAATATCCAAATCTTATCGACTAACGTTTATCTTTGAGCATACTTAATAAACGGCTTAGGATTTACGTTGTAGACACATTCTTAAAAACAATTGATAGGACATGTGCCGTTGTAGTATTGGGGGGGGACTATTGCATGTGATATGTGCCTGCAACCGTTGTTTTCACGTTACTATCCAAGTTTTTTCCACGCCCAAAATACAAACAAATATAAATGAAAATAAATTTAAATTTTTTAAAAATAAAATAAGTGTTTTGTCACTATTTTGTCTTTACTACTGACGGTAGAAATAAGATAATTTTTGGACTCACGATCGAGAGGTGTTGAGGCTCTATCTACGACTAGCTTTCCCGAGGATCTTTGCGTAAGAACGAGAATGATGTGTTATGTATGAATTAGATGCTTAAACAGGGATTATTTGGATTCTTACAAGCCTCATGTGTGTAATTTGTTGTTTTTCTCCATAAGCTCCTAACGGACTAATATTACGTGCCTATTGTTGGAAATTAAACTTAAATCAAACATTTCTGACGATGTAGTCATTACACTATTTTTTGCTCTTAGTATCAAATGTTTATCCTCCTAAATTTTCCGTATAAACTTAATTTTGTCTCATATTATATAAAGTGTAAAAAAAATGACGATGAAAGTGAATGAATAACGAAACAACAATAATATAAACTGTGGGCTGATAAAAGTTTACTGCCTCTTGCCGGCTCACAACCGATGTGGTAGTCTTCAAAAGATGGCCCATAGTAAGAATAATAATCCGAGACTGATAAAAGTTTGTTGCATCTTGCCGGCTCACAACCGATGTTGCAGCCTTCAAAAAGGTCGAGGATTTCAACTGTACCATGTCAATGTTAATGTTAAGTGTAATAAATGTGATTTAATAAATATAGGGAAAATCTCTTTTTCTTAAATTTAAATATGCTTTCGAACTAAGACTTTTTAATTTGTGGTTATTCTAAATAAGTTATGTATAAACGGGAAACCTAAGAGTTTTTTAAACTGAAGGTCCGTGAGTCTCGAAACTAGTCTCTGTGGGGTGTCAAAATCCTGGTCACTTAGCCGCAAGGTTGGGATGTGCCGAGACGAAATTCCTACATGGGGATGAATCTCGCCTTCAAACTCATTATTCTCGGGTTGGGAACGTGAATCATAGAAATTTTGAAAACGTTGATCCATGGTTGAAATTCAAAATGGCACACTCACCTCATATATAATAATTGTCGGGAGTGAAAAGTTCACAAGTTACAAATATGAGTAGTGTTAGCATCATTAACTTATATTTAACAGTGATTTCGTTTTAAGCTTGGTTTGGAATAAGTGAAAAGTCGGGAACGATGAATTTATCCTTTTTGGGGCATTTTAGGATTGAAATGTTTTTTGTTCTATGATCCCTAAAAGTTATAAAATAACGAAAGTCAAACATGTTTATTAGTTGCTTAAAAAGAAAAGTACAAAAAAATGAGAAAAATGAAAAGTACAAAAATATGTGTGGTAATAAGAGTATATATATTTAAAAATGGTCAAAACGGGGCTTTTCGAAGCTATTGATTCTTTAATACCCCTTGATGAACACTTAGCTACTTTTCGAGGTTATTAGTTGAGGGGGATTGAGGGTCTTAGTTTTCTTAAGTGTTTACTTATAGCATTGCGTGAAGACACGACAATAGTTTAGTATGGGGGATTTTGGTATGTGTCTAAATACACATACCTTTAACCTTTAAAAATGGACTTAAATGACTAAAAACGTACCAAAAATACATTGTATTTGTATGTTTTCATTTATATTGTGCAGGAAACGGATATCCGACAAAAGGACAAAAAATCAAGCCAAAATAGACAAAACCGAGCACGGAACGAATAGAGCAGAAAAAGCCAAAGTCAAAAAGTCAAAGTCAAATGTCAACCAAAAAGTCAACCCGACAAAGTCAAAGTCAAAACCGAGGCCGTAAACGAAGAAATCCTTAATGGGCCCAACCGGACCCATCTAATGGGTCGGGGCAGCCCATTAAGCTATTATGGACATAACAAAAAGGGCTTTGAAATTTACAAAGGCCCAATACCCTATTTAAATAAATAAAAAAAAACTACAGCCTAGATACAAATCTGGCCAAAATAATAACAAGGCCCAAATCCCTTAACTGTTAAAACACTAACAGCCCATTCCATAACGTTGTTAGTGTTTTATTTCACCACAAGGACTATACGTGTAAAACCACATTATACCTTAGAGGGCTGAACTTTCCAATCTCCCCAAAGTTATATCACCACAAAGGACTTTCCATGCAATCACCCTACACAACTTGAGGGACCTAATGTGTCAATATCCCACAAACTTTTACCCAGATAACCAAAACAAAATTTCCCGCCAAGAACAACCCCATTGCTATTCATCCATTGTTTTCCTCTTTTTCTCTGCCTATAGACAAAACCATCACTCTCAGTCACACCCACCCTTAACCCCACTACCTCACATGGGCATTTGCCACCTTGGCAATCTCATAAACCCTCATTCGTCCATGAATAAAACAACATAATCAACGGTTGTGATGATAGAACTTAGGCTCCAAGATGATTTGATGGCTAAGATGAGCTTTTGGGACTTGCTCTCACATAACAAACACACCAGCTCTCAGTCTCTCACAGAACAAGCACAACAAAGTAAAGACTTGAAGACTTAGCTTTTAGTATATATATAGGACCAATTGTAGCTTATTTTCTTTTGTCAAGTTTTGTTTTAACAAATTTGTACCATTTTTAATACTATAATTTACTTTTCATGTCATTTAAATTACTGTCATTTAAATTCTTGCATTGTAATTTTTAAGATTAATGAAATTTTAAGTGTTTTCCTTAATTATTGTCATTTAAATACTGTTTTTAAGCTCTTATATAAGCTTTTGAATCATTAAAAGCTTATATAAGAGCTTGTTTTCATTTCTGTCTTAAAACAAAAAAATCACAAAAATCCACCCTCAAATTTCCTCAGCTATTTAGATGATAAGCTAGCCTTGGAAGAGCTTATAGACCATACTAGCTTGTCTTTGACTAGCTAGAGCTTGTAGATCATCTTTATATACCCTGTTTTGAGCAAGGGTTTTGTAAGTTTCTATTTTCCAATTTTTGCTTATTTACTGTTCAAGTGCTTATTATTGCTTATTTCCTGCTTTTTATTGCTTATTTATGTTCTCTTATGCTTATTTGTCTTTGTTTGTTGCTTATATCTTATTTGCTTAAGTTTTTCTTTGAAATTGTCAATTTTTTTTCTTTTAACTGCTTATCTATGTTGCTAATCCTAAGTGCTTATTTCTGCTTGTTTAGTACTTAATATTGCTTAATATTAGTTGCTTTGTATCTAATTTCTATAAATTTAACTTAATTCATCAAAAATCAGCTTAAAAATTAGATTCCAAAAGTTTAAGGGGTGTTTGGGTTAAGGTGTAAAACGGGTCAAAATAGGTTTTTAAACCTTTTGGGTCATTCACCCAACTTTGACAAGCCTTATTTAGTTACTTTAAACAGCTTTTAAAAGTTTTCATAATATAAAATTCATTTTTAAGGTATTTAGTAAACATGGTTTAAATCTGTGGATTTTTAAGATTTTTAGTTTAGCTTAATCATTTAAATTTTGATTCAGGACATTTAGGAGTTGATATCATGCTCATTTGTGACTCAAAATGCAGTAGGTTATGTTTAGTTTAGGTAAGCTTTTGTCACTTAAGTTTTAAGTTAAATCTGTCAAAGTTATCAAGCATTTTTTTTCAGTTTTAAAAGTCCCTTTTCATTTTCAAATTTCAGTTAGTTAAAATTGTTTTTAGGATTTGAATTTTTGAGCACAAGCTCCTTGTATGTCTATCTTCATCTATTTCAACTTATCTTAGTTTTTAAAGCTTATTTACTGGCTTGTTTTTAAGCCTGCATATAGCAATTCTGTTGATAAAAAGGAAACCAAAAAAGGGTCAAATCTGTGTGAACAAGCTTTTTCTTAAGCCTTTTTCATGGCTTAAATAATTTTCAAACTCTTTTCTGATTGATGTTCTAGATAGCTTATAGTATAAGCTTTGCAGGCATATAAGCCCCTAAGCTATAAGGTTCTATTTTGTGGCTTAAAAATAAGCCCAAAAGTGCCTTCTTGGCTGTTTGGTTAGCTGTCTAGGCCATTTTGCTTATTAGTTTTTTAAGTTTTTCCTGCTCATTTTCGCTTGCTTATTTTGTTTAGACTTGCTTATTAAGGGTAGGGCATTATCTGTTTTTTCTTATTTTTTGTTTTTCCTTAGCTTATTTTTCCTAAAAGAGTAAAGCATTTAAGTCTTTTTAGCTTAGTTAAGAAAAACCCATTCTGTCAGCTTATTTTTGCCTTTTCTGTGCTTAATTTTTAGTTTTGTAAAAATTTCCTTTTTTAAAGTTTGATAGTTTGGCTTATTTTACAAGTTTCAAAAAGAAAAAGTAAAAAAAAAGTTTTCATAAAAACGGAAGCCACAGGATTCGATCCTGTGACCCCCCCCCTTTAGCACACACACGTCCCACACAACACACACACTAACCATTGGCACCAGTAGGGCTATCTGTTAGCCCTACTCATTGCTTTATTTATATACACGTTTTTTCCTTTTAAGCATTCAACCAACTTTTGCTTATTTGCAGCTTATTTATAAGCTGTCTTTCAAAGCTCTTATTTTTCTTGCATTCCATTTAGCTTAAAGTACTTTCCACGAATTTTTTAGATTTTTCCCATTTAATTTAATATTTTTAATGAATTTTTCTTATTAAAACAGTTTTTAATTCATAAAAAATTATAAAAAAAATCAAAAAAATATAATTCTTTTTTTAAAAATTTTATTTTGTCAGTTAGCACTTAGGAAAATTAAAATTGCATTTGTAGGGTTAAAATTTTACAATTTGTTTTTTTAAAGAACGGGTTTCGAATCCCGTTCTCGTTTTTAGGTTTAAAGTTGTATTTGCTTTCGTTTTTAGCGTACTTTTACTCGTTTTTGCATTTTAATAGTAGAATTAGTAATATAAACCCAAAAATCTTTAACCATTCAAACCACGCGATCACGAAACTAATCTCGATTTTCGATTCACGCCTCGTTGGGAAACGAACCGGGTAGGTTTTTAGGGATTTTGCTTTGGATAAAAGCGAATCTTTTTAGAAGCCTTACGGAATACTTACCTCTTCTATTATTGATGTTCTACTTATTATGTATTTATATTATATATATTTATTATATATTATATTTATATGTATTAAAAAGGACGAGTCACCACCCCTTGCTGAAAATGATTCCTCTTTGCACGAAATTTTTTAGTCTCTTCTTTCTCTCTCAAAAAATTACTTCTCACTAAAACTCTTGATCACTAACATAATTAGATCTTGTTTCAAGTGATCTAATCTCTTCTTCTCATCTCTTCCCTCTCATTCAAGTACAAGAGAAGAACACTCGTATTCGTCAAGAAACGAAGTGTTAATTAGTGATCTCTCCTCTTTTATTCTAAATACCAAACCTCTATTGTATTTATCTTGTGTATTTGTGTGATTCGAATATTATGTAGATCCGATAGTGTAGATCTTGTGAGTGTGTATATCTTGTGAAGTGGTAGATTGGTTCTAGCTAAGATTAGGACTCGACATTTAGCTTAGTGTCGGAAAATAACGTAAGCGACATGTAAATGGTTTTCTTCGCCTAAAGGGAGCTTGTTGATATAGTGAAATCTCGAGTCGGATACTCGGGAGTGGAGTAGGGTGAAGAGGTACTTCGTAGCCGAACCACTATAAAATCTTGGTGTCTTGATTTGGTTGTTTATTTCCTTATCTCTTTACATTATTATTGTTGTTATCTAGTTTTAGTTTGGATAGTTATTGCTTGTTCATATTGTGAATTGGTTAAATATATAACTCGGATCTAAACATTTTTGAAAGTAAACTTTTAAAACGTAAAACAAACATGTAAACTATTCAACTCCCCCTTCTAGTTTCCATATGAACCTTTACCTCTGCTCTTCTTGGGGGGAATTTGACCAGTTGAGTACTTAATGAACATCTGGTAAGATTCAGATTCCTTGATCGCATCATTCAGCATCATGCCAAGAATAGCCAATCCATATTCCTGATAGTCTTCTCCAATTCTGACAAACTTGAGTCGGCTTACAATACCATCATCCTTGATTGTATAATAGTGTTGATATATGAGGTTGGAGAGAGACTTGTGTTGTTTAAGGAAATGATTGATGATAACTTTGGTGAATCGGGGGAATGACATAGTTTCACGTCTTGATTTCTTTTCCTTTCTGTGATCAATCTGGAAAGCAAAGTCTTCCCAAATCAACTCAGGATAGTCGACATTTTCTCTGTAAAACATGCCCCACAGTATGTCAATTCTAGATTTTCTCAGTTTGTCATTGCTTGTAGTCTTTCGAGAGAGACACTTGTTGATAATTGCTGCCAGAGTTCTCCGTGGCTGATGCATGTGATCCAAAAACATGTTGGTGTGCTTGTATAGTGGACCTTTGTAGCCAAGGTCAGTGAGGAAGGTGAGGGTATCATCATCATCTTGTACCGGTGTAGATTCTTCACCTTTCAATCTTGGATAGATATCCAGAATTGTTCTAAAGACTTCAGCATCGACAATGCACTTCTTGTTGGCCAAGAGGAATTCATAAGATTCAGAGTCTTTGACCTTTTTGATTGTGTACCAGAATTGATGCATAAAAATTTCAGGAACATCTGCAGAGATAGTGAATGCCTTGAAGCACGTGGAATTCTTGATTATGTCAATGACCACTTGAAATGTATCTTCCTTTTGTTGCACAGTGGTTTCCAGTCTGACGTTGGTAGAGCTTATCTTGACTCTTTCTGTAGATGGAACCCATTTCTCATCATGAGCAATCACTTGTTGAGTTTCTTGTGGATTCATGATTCTGCTTAAGAATTAACCAATACAATTTATATACACAACATATATATTTTACTGATTAGCTTGGTTATCCTTGATGATATGATTGATTTAGTGATTAGCTATGATTAGGTTTCATGCAAACATGACTGAATTACTACACTTTATAAATAAGATAACTAAGGTCAAAAGTCAAAGTCAACTATGAAGTCAACTAGACATGTCCAAGAGAACTTAGGACACACATTCAAACAGAGGGCAAATAATACACATTCAATTTAAACACATACGAAATAAGACATAATAAGCAAGTATTACATAAATTTTTAAAAAATTTGGGCAGAGTTTCCTTTTATATTTTGTCATATTTTGCTTGTTTCGCTTGAAACATATCAAACATGTTTCGCTCAGAATAAGACTTACATGTTTCGCTCAGAATATGACTTACATGTTTCGCTCAGAATATGACTTACATGTTTCGCTCAGAATATGTGAGACATGTTTCGCTCAGAATAAGTGAAACATGTTTCGCTTCATTCAAGCCAAACATGTTTCGCCTGCCAAAAATCACTTAACTCAAGTTTTACCAATTAAAAATCTATAAGAATTTCTAACAATCATCACAAATTAATCAATAAACTCACATAATCACATGATTAAACAACTTTTTGAGCTCGAAATCCTACATATGCAAGATTTTTAAAAGGGAGAAACACTTTAGTCATACTTTAAGAGACATCTAGGAGGCTTAAAACAACCACATAGGGACATGAACCAATTAACCAACACCTTTTAGCACTACATGAGCAAACTTATACACACTTTTAGTTTTTAATGAACCTAGAACTTAACTTTTCCAAATAAAAGGTTTCTAAGGAGGCTAAAACTTGTGACAAGGGAATAAGAAAGCTTCATAGGTACTAATTAACGCAAACCCACAAGTATTAACCCATAAGCACATGTTTCACTTTATTCAACTTACAAAAATTAACAAATCTCACTCTATGTTAGAGATATGAATAACTGTTTCTCACGTATCTAAGAAGCACCCTAACAAACAAAACCCCTTAACTAATTAGACAATAACCTTAACTTTTTTACTTATGAACCATGATTCATTTTAATTGATTAAGAGTGCAAAAGGGAGATATAACCTAATTCGTTTTGAAAACATGATGTTAAAGGGATTACTTACACGTAGAAGTGAACCTTGGATCTTGAAAAACGAGTTTGATTCTAGAGTATGAATCGAGCAAAATAGGTTAGAGAGTATTTAGGGGTGTTTAGTTTTGTGAATATGAAAAGTATGAGCGAAATGTGTTTAAAAGTGTTATAACCGGCCAAAGTTTAATAAATGGCAAGAATGGTCCTTGTTCTTTATGTCTTCTTCTATTTTTCTTTTAAACTTATAACTAAGTCTAAACTAGTTATAGAAATGGCATATTAAGCCCCTAAAGTTGTAAGCTTAGATCTTAAGTCTTAGTTTTTGTCATTTAATCCCTAAAAGTTAAAACTAATAACATCTTAAGTCCTTTTTGGGTTAAATAATGATATTAACTCCCCTTTATTTGATGATCCATTATTGTAAACATACTTTTTCCATTTATTCTGAGGTGACTTTTTGAAAAAAATATTTTTGAAAGAATTTGACTATTTATCCCCCTCAACCTGTTTATTTCGAGATGACTTTTTGAAAGATCATTTTTCAAAGAATTTGACTATTTCTCCCCTCAATAAATATCTCGTTTTTTTTTTAAAGAGTTGTGACATTGTTGAGTGATAGGAAAATTCTTTAAAATCTTTTCTGATGAGAAACTGACATGTTTAATTATTTTTCGAAAATAACACCAATAAAAACAAGATTTCTCTCATTTTACATAAATAAATGCACTGACACGTACATCTATTTGATTAGGAAGCACATGTTGTGTTACAAAGTAAATACAAGCCTTTGAATGAATATCAAGTAAATTCATTCCGAGAAAAATGAATTTCCCGTTGTGAGGTCAATTTTTCTTTTTGGCGAAATACTTGCCTTTAAATTGAAGACCGGGTTGCTATCTGAAATAATAGCAAGCCATATGACATGTTTTGAAAACAATTTGAACTTTGCTGACTTCAATTCTAGCGTTCGTATCATTATTGAATGATATTTTCTAAAGGCGTAAAATATTATCGATTTTCAGAATACATGTCAAGAACACCATATTTTTATATTTTTTTGATTTTTTAATTTTTATTTTCTTTTTATGTTTTTATATTTTTGTATTTTGTTTTTGAAAATATTTTTTATAAAAGGAAAATATTTTTGGGTTTTTGTGATTTTCTTATATACATATGATACAAAGGATATGTGAAGAGTTTACCACCATTACTCTTCTCTTCGTTGCAGCTTTTTTAAAAGTCTCGAAGAGACCATACTTCTATACCAGCTTGTTGATTGAGAAGAAAAATTCAAGTGTTCTCGTGCGAAGGCTTATGAAAAGGTCTGCCAATAGATCTTGTTTGACAAAATACAGACTCAACCACCCATTCTCCACTCTGCCCTGATATAGTGAATGTTCTGATGCCATATGACTTAGATCAAGCAGTGTTGACGTTGTGCAGCATAAAGCAATGGCACTTTTGTTATCGCATTATAGAGGTATCTTGTTGAACACAAGGCCATAGTCAGTTAATTGTGATCGCATCTAAAGTATTTGAGCACAACATCCTGACAAGGCAATGTATTCAGCTTCTGTATTGGATATGGCGGTGCTCTTCTATTTTTTTGAAGACCAGCTCATAATCTATCGCCTAATAGTTGCATACTTCCAGATGTACTTTTTCTGGTATCTTGGCAACCCACATGGTCAGCATATGCAAAAGCTGTTAGAGCAATTAAAGAATCCTTCGAATACCATAGACCCATATTTATGGTTCTTCTTAGGTATCGAAAGATTCGCTTAACCGCATGTAAGTGCTTTTCGGTAGTCTTTGCCTGATATCGGGCACACATGCACACAGCAAATACAAGGTCTGGTCTACTGGATGTGAGATACATAAGGGTGCCAATCATTCCACGATAACATGTAGGATCAAAGGCTTTCCCTTGTGGATCTTCATCCAGTTTGGATTTCTCCACCATTGGAGTATTCACTGGTTCACAGGTTTCCATATCATATTTTTTAAGAGATTTGAGAGCATATTTTAATTGAATTAAAAAGATGCCTCTGGGACTATGGGAAATCTTTAGTCCTAAGAAAAATGATCGTCTGCCCATCATCGACATCTTGAATTTTGAACACATGATTTTAAAAAATGATTCACAAAGGTCAGGTTTAGTGGAGGCAAAAATAATATCATCGACATAAATTTGTACCAGTAATATGTCTTTGCCTTCTCTTCTGATGAACAATGTTGAGTCGACGGATCCTTTAGTGAACTTCTGGCAGAGTAGAAATGACGAGAGTAAATCATACCAAGCCCGTGGAGCTTGTTTTAAACCGTAAAGGGCTTTTGTAAGTTTATACACATGGTTGGGATTCTCTGGATCTACAAACCCGTCCGGTTGACTAACGTAGACCTCCTCACATAGTATTTCATTCAAAAAAGCGGTCTTCACATACATTTGGTGGACGACCATGTTCATATGAGCAGCAAATGTAATAAAGATACGAATGGCCTCGAGTCGTGCAACTGGAGCAAAAGATTCCTTAAATTCTATGCCTTCTTTACAATGATATCTCCTCGCTACCAAATGAGCCTTATTTTTCAATACACCTCCCAGTTCGTCTAGTTTCACCTTGTATATCCACTTCAAGGTAATAATCATAACACGATCCGGGCTAGGTACCAGCTCCCAAATTTCAAGATGTTCAAACTCGTTGAGTTCTTCTTGCATGGCTTCAATCTAACAGGATTCCGTCAATGCTTCTTTATAACTCTTGGGTTCAACGGAAGAAAGGGAAGCATCGAAATAGCAAAATAAGGCTTCATCTTGTAGTTGATGTCGGGTGAAAACCGTTCTAGAAAGATCGCCAATCACATTATCAATCGGTGGATCTTTGGTCCATTTGTTGATGTGTTCGGGTGGTTGATTGATTGATTGCACATTGTTTGGAATAACAACCCGAGTAGAGGATTCTTTAGAACTAGGTTCTAGAATTGGAAAATCAACATATGGATTATTATCCATGTGCGCAACTTTAATATCACAGTTAGCTTCTTCAACACCGAGAGGAATGACAGGAGATGGTGCTTATGGAGTTGTTTGTGAAGTACTTGTAGATAGTGCATCTTGATCAATTGTAGTTGAGGAAGGTGTACCAGTTGAAATAGCAAGTTCTGGAGCAATGACTATAGGAACTTGAAGATCAACACATGATGAAGGATTAAGGTACTCATCAAACATTGGTTGAAACAATATTTCCCAATCGTTCTTTGTTGGTGGGACATATGGAGTTAAAGAAGTAATGTTTGGCACGAGTCCTGAACTGATTATTCCAGGAGTCAAAAGTTTAGGCCCGGGTCCTGAACTGAGTTGTTCACAAGCCATTGCTGTCAACTCATCAAAATCAACATGAATAGTTTCAATAATCATTCGGGTCCTTTTATTCTAGATTCGGAATGCTTTCTTTTCGGGAGCATAACCAACAAAAATTCCTATATCAGCTTTGGGTTTTAACTTACCAAGATCTTCACCGTCATTAGCGGGATAGCAGAGAGCACCAAAGACATGAAGATAGGATAAGTCAGGTTTTCTATCATGGAGAAGTTCATATCGTGTTTTGTTGTGACGTTTTCAGATTAATGATCGGTTTTGAGTATAGCAAGCTGTCGCGATTGCTTCGGCCCAGAGAAATAACAGAGCCTTTGAAAAGATCAACATAGTGCGGGCAACTTCCACTAAAGTATGCTTTTTTCTTTTGATAACGCCTTTCTGATATGGAGTGTGAGCAACGGATGTTTGATGTGGGATTCTGACTTCTTCATAGTAACCTTTCAGTGTCTGATTGACAAATTCAGTGCCATTATCAGTCCTGATGTTATGAACTATTGCATTCAGATGAACTTGAATCATTTTGAGGAATTTAATCATGAACTCTGGAACTTCATCCTTTGAACATAAACTGAGAATAATCATCAACGATAACCAGTATATATTTTCTCCCGTTGATACTGTGAATCCTCATTGGCCCGTAGAGATCCATATGCAGAAGATAGAGTTTTTCTTGAATGAAATCTTCAGCTTTGGGTTTGTGGGAGTGTTTCTTGCTTTTACCAAGAGCACATGCAGAGCACAAGTGATCCTTCTGATACTTTAGTTTTAGAAGACCTCGGACGAGACCATGTTTGGCAAGAGAAATGATATAATTAAAGCTTAAATGAGATAATCTTCGATGCCACAACAAAGACTTGGTCTTTGGGGCCTTAGACAAGAGACATATAGGAGAGGAGAGTAACAAATTGTCCATAGATAAAGTGTATAAATTTGAACCCCTAGATCCTTTGAGTAGATCAAAACCATCTAAGTTACGAATGAAACAGGTGTGTTTGCGAAAAGCTACTTTGAGATCGGAATCACAAAATTGACCCATGGAGAATAAGTTGCGACCTAACCCTTCCACATAATAAACCCGAGATATTGTAACATTTCCCATTTGATAGTCTCCATAACTCATTATCTTAGCAATATGATCATTCCTAAATTTGACGGTACCAAAAAACTTATTGACTAAGTTGATGAGTTAAGAGCGATTTCTGGTCATATGCCGGGGAGTATCCCGATTCCAAATACCATAGAACAGATTTGACAACCTTGGGGGGGTGGGGGGGGGGGGCCAATTGTTAAGAAGAATAATGGAAGAAGCAGAAATAAAGGGCATCCCCAAGATTGTTTGGGTTCCTTAGAGTTATAAGTTTTAGATTATACAATCTTAACTTTGCTACTGAAAAAAACTACAATCTTGTTGGCTTTGATCTCTTAGCTGTAAATTAAATTCCTTAGTATGGTGTAAGCTACTGATTTTGTTAGAGTTTTACCTTAGTAGGCAACTACTTTTAGGTGGAGGAAATCCTAGGTTTAAAGTGCACTCATTTTTTCCCAACTATAGAGAAATGTCCCAAGCCTGTATGAAGGTTTCCAACTATATCCAATTTTACTAAACACCTTTCCCGTTGGTTTCCATACTTTTCTCATTTTATTTCTTTTAGATTTAGATTTAGATTTCGAACGCACATTCACATCATTCACATAATCAATAACACATATATCATGATTAGCATCAAACAAACATTTGTTACATATAGCACAAATAGATTCAGCCTTAGTATTTCTCACAGAATGCTTAACATGTGCATTACTGATAGGTTTAGAATACAGAGCTCATCTTATTTAAACTAGATTTAACTTTCCTATGGTGTTCTTCTACTTTATTATTTTGATTGCTACTTGGTGGTCGTGTGATCCTATTGTTCTTTGTATTGCCTTGAAGTCTTTGATCCGCTAGCACTAGTAGTAGGTTTTACTCCTATAGAAGTCAACAACGGCTTGTTAGAATCTTTGGTTTTAAGAGAATCGGTCAGCTTGGAATGCTGCTTGACATGTGACAGGATCGGCAAACCTACTTTTTTGTCCTTGTTTCATTGTGTGTACCATGCAACTAATTTCCTCAACACGGTTTCGTTAAAGCTAGGGCATAGTCTTTAGATACATAGACTAACAATTCGCTGAAACGCTGTTTTATAAAACAGCAGAGCATATTCTAAATAAAGGTCACAAGGATTCCTGTTTTCCTAGCACATTCTACAATTCCACGAAGGGTGTCAGTATTTTCTATAGTCTTTTCAAGATAAACATCATGGGCATCCCTATTGTTCTTAAGTCTACAAGAAATAGGTTCTATGTCTAGCTTGAACATTCTTGGAGCAATAGTGGCACTAGGTTTTGAAACAGCAGTATCGACAACATTTTTCCCTTTAAGTTTCCTTAATTCATTTTTCAATGCTGCAATAGCAAAAACCTTTTTTTGAAGTTGAGCATTTAAATCTTAATTTTCAACAGACTTTGCATTGATTTGAGCAATTAAAGAGTCACATTGTTCTTTGGATTAAACATGTGTCTTTCTAATTGAGTCAAATTGGTCTTTGTAAATTGATTTCAAATGCTCTCGTTCTTTTCTTAAATTCTTATTTTCTGAAAGTAATTTTGCCACACTATGCTCCAACTCAATGTTTATCATTTCAATCTCATCAATGTCTTCTTTACATTTTCCACACTATCTTTTCTACTCAAAGATTCAATCCTTTCCTTCAACTTTTTTATGATCGTGTCCTTTTCTTGTGACTGAGCTTTCAATTCATTTATTTCAAATAATTGTTTAAATGTAGGAACATTTTGGTTTTTACAAAAATTGTCCTTTTGAAAAAAAAATTGATTCAGTTGAGTTGTTAATTCCAAAGAAATGCAATGATTTTCAAGTGTTGAGTAACTTTTCAAAAGTTTATCGTAAACATCCTTTTCAATCAAATCTTTCTTTTTGATAAGCTCAGTCTCAAGTTCCAGACACTTATTGCATTCATTCACACATGACTTTTTCACATCAAGAATATCCACAGAATTCACAGCAATATGCACAATTTCTTGAGACATGATTTGTTTCAGGAGTTGATCATTATCAATGCTAAGCTGTTTGATTTGAATTTTGAAAGCGTTTTTGTCTACAAAACACTAATCAATAGCCGCTTCCATTTGGTTAAACACAGTTTGAACTTCAGTAATTTCATCTAAAACAGTTTTATCAAACACATTAAACGTATCTTTTAAAACTTTTAAAAATGGAATTATTTTTGTTACAAAACAAGCTTTTGTATCTTCAAAACCTCACGCACCTGCCGTTATAGCATCAGATGTGGTTCTCTTTTTCATGACCTTGTCAAAACTGGCGAGTTGATATTTTATCTTTTTAAGACTTTCATTTACCAAACTTACCTTAGGAAGTTCACTAGGTGCTTCAATTCTAACAGGTTTATGTGACTTAACAGATGTGCCAGGATTATAGTTCGAAGGCTTTAACCAGAAAGCTTGTTCTGCAGACAATTCTTTTTTAGTGACAAAATGTTTACCAAAATCTTCTTTTATTTTATTTAGCTTTGAATAATCAATTGGAGAAATACTAATTTTCTGTTTTATAAAAATTGGATCATTTTGTTTATCAAGCATCTTTGATCGACTCTCTTCTTCCAAAATCAATGTCTCTTCATCATCAATCACATAAATCACAGTATGTTCTTTAACAATAGCACTACCATCATATAATGTTGGTTTAAAAAAAGAAAAAAAAAAAAAAAAAAAAGAAAAAAAAAAATAAAAAAAAAAAAAAAAAAAGATATGAGTACAGCTAAGCTTTTTTAAGATTGAACGGATATTGATAACCAAGAGCTTGTTTGTGAGTGTCATCGTAAAAAACTTGTGGTTTCGTTAGCATATGCATTGCCTGTGTAGATCGATACATCTTAAAAATGATATTTTCTAGTTCTTTATTTTGTTTTTCCAAAACAATTTCCTTGTCAATGTATTTAGACTCTTTTTCTTTAGATTCTATTTTAAAAACAGATAATGTTTTTGCTAAAGATTCCTTTTCTTTGACATGAGTAGAAAGAGTTTCTTTAAGTGTATCGGTCTCCTACTGAAAAGCCGCAAGCTTTGCATTTCTATTCTGAATTAAGTCATCCATTTAAGAATCTATTAATTTTCACATTTGTTCAAATCTACATTTAGTCTTTGTTCAAAAATGGCGACTCGCTTTTTGTATCTCTCAAGCTCAGCGGTTAATGATTCATTTACCATTTTATTTGTATGATTTTCCTTATCTAAATTAGCTACATGATCAGTCATTTGTTCAACCAAAGATAAAACCAATAAATCATTTGGTGCAGAAGAATTAGTATCCTGAATACCCACATCTTGTGACTCTTACAAATATTGAGAGTAAGGAATGATATTGCTATCATAGTTTATCTTATTATCTGGATAATCATCAATATGTGTTTGTTCAGAATACGGCATCTCTTTGCTCACCTGACTTTAAATTTGGAGCATCCAAAGTCCAAATACCATAAAACAATTTGGACGAAGTCAGAGAGAACATCAAGATCACAGCTTGAAAGATTTTCCATCAGAACCGCTTTAGCTGAGGATATATCATCATAATCCAAGTCATAGGCATCCAAGTCTTCAGTCTGGAAGGCTGAATTTTAAGGGATTGTTTGTTGAGTAACTTGAACTTCTGATATTCTAGGGTCTGCTATGAATGCTAGTTGCTCTTCATCCAATATCTGACCAACTTCTTGTGCTTTGGCTAACATCAACTTCTCCTTAAACAATGTAGAACTTCTTGGCCTCTTTGGCTGAGTGCACTATTTCGCCATATGTCCTTCCCCTAGATAGTTATAACACTTCATAATCTTTGCTTGACTAGCTGCATAGTTTCCCCTTGATGTTGTAGCAATTCCCTTGTTTTTCCAATGCCAGCAAAACTCTAAGTTTATCATCCTTGAACTTGTTGAACTGTGACTCTTTCATCTTGAATGGTTGCCTGATTTTCGATATTGGAAGACATTTTGAGTTAATTGTTTGAAGGTGGAAACCTTGATGCCACAAGAGATAGGAATGCCATTGCTTTGTTAATGCAGTCAATTAGATCTTCTCCTTCTTGAAATGTAGGAACAACAAGAACATAGTCCAATTGAGGAAATTCAGCTTGAGATTGAAGTGTCACTGGCAGAGATGTGAATGGTTGTGGAGAAACTGATTGTTGTTGTGGATTAACTGGAGTGTGATGGTGCTGATGATGAATAGGTGCTGCATAAACTGGTGTGAATTGTTGAGGAGGTGGATACAATGAAGAACCTGAATGTTGTGGATATTGAGAGGGATTGTATAGAGTTTGAGAGTTGGCTACCAATGTAAGAGGATTCAGATATCTTTCACGCATGATACGTACTTTATTAGCATGTCATTCATGTTGACTCAGGTATGCATACAACTTATCATAGTTGGTGGTATACAAACTCTTTGCTAACTTCACATCTGTGACAAACTTGCTCCATTCCGGTGGAAGAGCATTCAGAAACTTGATATTGACTTGAACTTGCTGCATTGTCATCCCAATAGTATGCATGTCATTGATCAGCTGAGAGAATCTCCAGTAGTACTCATACAATGTTTCACCTTGAACATAAGCAAACTTATCAAACAAGTTGTACAATCTACATTCATGTTCTTGGTATGATAATTTAGTGCCTTTCATTAGTAGGTTGACTCTATCCCAAATATCCTTAGCTGCCTCTTGATGATTTACAAGAGCAAACACATCGGGTGAAAGACCGTGAAGACTAATATTTGTTGCTTGAACATCACAGTCATCTTGAAGTTGTGGTACTTCAGTGTCACACCCGACCAAGGCGGAATCACGAGGTGTAACATATTAATCAACATCACACATGGTGATAGATAAAAACACCATACATGTTAAATAAAAGTTAAGTTATTCGAATTACAACAACTTCAAGAAACAAGTTTGAAAGTACAACAAACAACATAAATTGTTTTCCACCCGAACATGGATATTTCCTAAAAGACACGATTCTTGTAAATAAGTAGACATCTTAACAAGGATTGAAAAGCAAGTACTAAGTATCTACGTTAGGAACGTCACTTGAAAAGCATGATAAAAATGATCAACTATTGAAAATAGTTGGTGAGCTCACACGATTATGTACACAAAATGTAGTTTTATAAAGAGTAGATGTCCAAACATAGTTCCCAATTCAATATCAAGTTGCCAAAATAAGTCGTGAATCCAAACTGATTCAAATTTCTAGAGACAGTTCTCGTTACCCAAAGTAACGTAATATAAATCAATGTATATGTATGTTATAATGTTTATGTGAGGCACTGCTTAAACGCATTCAGCCTTCCAGTTCCAAATCACAACACAAGATGGGTAGGCGTTACCCCCAATCCAAATCACAATACAATATGGGTAGGCGTTACTCCCGATCCAAATCATGATACAAGTCTTATGTCCTAGTACTATGCATCTCATTTATGATGGGAGTGAGGAGGGGCTAATCTCCTAATAGCGCTATCCATATGTACTAACATCTCAATGACGTTGAGGGGGATATAGTGAGCTAAAAGTAGTGGCGGGTTTCAAGCATACTACAACATACATATCAAGTTCAAGTTCAACACGTTTCTAAAGTTCAACAAGTTCAACTCAAGTTCCATACGTTCAAAACAAGTTCGAGTGCGAATATTCTCAAAAGTTTAAATAATTATAAGAGCATAGCAATATGACACATCATGATTTTCACCCCCAAAACGTTTAAAACATGTAAAACAGGGGTTGTGAGAAACTCACCTTAGAAGTTAGAATGATAATAGGACTTCTCGGCAAACCACACTAAGTAGGCAACCAAAATAAATACGCAACCTTCTACTCACAACCTAAGGCAAGTAAATATAGCTAATTAGATCCTATACGATATTCTCGGACAATATTAAGGCTCATTTGTTAGTTCTTGGTCCATCGTTTTCAAAAGATACACTTTATCACAAAGCATAATTTCAACTAATTTTGCCTCGATTTCCCGTCAGCTTTAAGCAATTTTTATTTAACCAAGTTAACCAAAGTTTCTGGTCAAGCTACTGTTCCAGGTCAAAATTCCATATTATAGGTGTGTCCATGAATTTTCTTAAAATTTGTTAAGGACTTATACCTGACCATTTATACATGACTTTAAAAATAACAAAATCTGGACATATAAAAGTATTTTAATGATCAGAGGGTCTAAATAAAGATGATATGAGTTAGTCCAATAGGAGACTCTAAATAACCCTTACAATTGTCTCCCATATCAGTTTCAATGATAGATTCATTGTGGTTTATGATTTATGGTCATTTTAGTATAAGGGTTGAAAAGAGATTTTCGGGCAGATTTGACACGTTTTACCATTTTGCAATTTTAACTAACCAAATGACATGATATTTTTACAAAGCTTACATTTCTAGAGACTAGACTCAAAGTACTTGATTTTAGACTCTAGAATCATGTCAAAACATTTATTTATCATCAACTTATGCTCGAATCAATATGACACAAAAATTAAGTAGAGGGTTGATTGAAATTTCCCTTTGACTAAACAAGTCAAACCACTAACCCAAAATGCAAAAACGACCCAAGCAACTCCCACAATCATATTATACAAGTTTTAACACTAATTAGATGCATAACTCTCAGTGGGTTCTTAGATCCAAGGCTTTTACACAAAAACTTACAAGATGTGCCATAACTTTTGAAAATCAAGACTTTATGTCACTAGTCTTGCATGGATCTTGTAGCAAAAATAAAAAGCACAACCTAACGTTTTTGCACATCATTATTACTCATTTGAGAGTGTTCTATCAAGAAAATAATTTATCCATAAAGATTTTTGTAACACCCCCAAAAATACAACAATGCAGCGGAATACCACATGGGGTGCTACTTCATAATACACAGTGCTAGGTGCAAGAGAACGACCTCTAAATGTGTCGTTTGTAAAACAATCTCGTCGATTTAATCAAAATCTTGAATTTAATGATCATAGAAACAAAGATGAATCATTGTTAGTTTAGTGAGAGAAAGTAAGAGAGGGTGAGATGAACATAAAAAGGAAAGGTTATATTAGAAGAGAAAAGAGAAAAATACAAGTGAACATCTACCACCCCTCATGGAGAGCCATGAGGGGGTATTTATACTAAAAGAAAAAGGAAACTATTCTTAGTTTACATAAATTACCTCTGCTTGACACGCAGTGTCCAAGACTAGTCCAATTCACATGTAAGACGCCAGCTTCACTAAAAAGTGAGGTTATTTTATTATAATACTAAACAATCTCCCTTCAAGATGTGTCACACGTGAATGGTTACAATTTTCCCTACAATCATAATAAAGAAAAATGACAAGAATGAATCCAGTATTCTTGAGAATAACTTTGACGATCTACACTTGAATACTCCAGCTTTATTTCTTTTGCTTGTAAACGAACATACTGCTGAAATCTTCAGCTCCCACCCAAACAGACACCCCTGAGACTGATAATAATTAATTCTTCGTTCTTGAGGGAGGGATGATATCATCAACATCGTCTCACTTAGGAAGTGTTTTCCAGCTTGTTAAAAAAAAATTCAGCCAAAGTACATAGTTTAATCTTTTTTCGAAGTCGAACTCGTGAGCACCAAAATCAATTAAGACCGAATGCACTTTTCTCCCACAATCCAAGAAAGTGCAGATAGTGAATTGCTACACAAAGTCTATTAAGTCCCGAGTGTACGCAATTTGGTCCCTCTATGTAGTCAAAATGGAGAATCAAAGTCAACTAAGTCCCAAGTACCAAATTAAATGTTTCAACCAAAGTCACTAAGTCCCGAAGAAAGCAATTTTTCCAGTCTATTTATCCAAAACTGTAACATCAAAACGTTAACATAAAAAATCAACAAAGTAATGGATGTATCACATTTCTCCCACCAGGATAATGACTAACTGTGGAATCATCCCTACACATGTGTACAAAGATCGTATGCGAACTAGGAACTCTACTTAGCTTCATAACCCGTGAGTGCATAAGCAAAAGTCTGTGAGAGATGTCGGTACTCTCTTTACAAATCTCACTGGATTAGGGATGAGCACAGTACCGGTCCGTAATCGGTAAACACGTAACCGAATTAGTGTTATCCAATGTTTTCCCGAGAATGAAGCAACAATCTTCGACTTGTGACTTAATCGTGTACTATCTGTGTGACAAAGGAACGGTGCAGAGGCAAATCTCTGAGTACCATATACTTACCCAAAAGTATACAAAAAATACATCTCCTCTTAAATTCTCCTCAACTACGTGAGACTGAATTGTTATGTCAACGCGACGCGTTGATAAAGATTTAGATTTAACGTTGTAATGGTTTGGTGGCTGGTTAAATAAATAAATTGAAAATATACCCAAAGTGTGTAATATATATTCCTTATATATTACATATGAAAAATAACTCTTATATAATTCATACCGTGAATTATATCACAAAGACAATCAATCCAAAGATAAATGAAAAGTATATAATACCTTGCAGGTATTATATAATATGAGTGTGTATAATTAATTAAACCAATTAGCTTGACATCAATTTAATTAATAAAAAGACTTTGTCTAAAGGTTGACACATGTCTTAACGTTATGAATTAATCAAACCATGTTTGTAACAGTTTATAACCATTATAAAATATAAAATAATATTTTATAAATTATATTTCGTTTCCTCGACGAGTCGTGCCTAAAACAGTTTGTTTCATTGTAAAAATATAGTTTTCGTTCGTTGCTCAGGTCATTGCATAGTTATATTTTAATATGCTTTTAAAATATAACTTAGTCCATTTTATTGGCTTCTAAAATAATAGTAGCTTTAGTAACACATTACTAAATATAAAAACTTATATAACTTTCGTCATGATTTTCCGTTTATATAACGTTACCCATATTTATATAATCTAATGTTTTTTTTTCCATTTCCAATCAACTCGCGTGTTTCAAATATATACATATATATTTAAACGAGATTAAGTAGGAAACAATATAATAAGAATATATTTATTTAACCATTTTTAAACCACCATTATTTATGTCCGGTTTATAATTTATAAACCTCGTTATATGTTTATTAGTCAATTTGTATAAACCAATCTCACCCTTTGTGCGATTTCTGTCCAACCAAACGCACCCTTGTGCGGTCCCTACTAAACCAAACGCCCCCGTTTGGCTGCCACTATACCAAACGTACCCTTTTTGTGTTATTCAACAAACCAAACATCCCTTTATGCAAATCTGTTAAGCCAAACGCCCCCGTTTGGCTGTTTCGTCAGTCACAACCGAACGCACCCCATTGCTGCTGCCATTTAAACCCCAACCAAAACGCACCCTTTTAGTTGCAAACCAAACCCGACAACCCGACCCGCTGTGAACCACAACCACCCGACACGAACACCCTTTTTCGAGTCTACCCGAACCCACAAACACATCCCTTCCCCCCGGCTGTTAATGAGCCAAACCAACAAACCCTCATGGCGGTTACAATCTCACATGAACACCCCCCTTTTATGTTGCCGTGGAACCACCGAAACATACACCCTTGCGTGGTGGTTAACACCAACCCGCACCCTTTTTTTTGCTTACAACCCAAACCACACGCACCCTAAGTGGTGCTGCGGTGGTTTTAAACCCAACGCACCCTATGGAGGTGGTTCTCGGCAAACCCACGACAAACGCACCCTTTGGTGCTCTTTCAAAAACCATACGCATCCTTGTGGTGCGGCTGAGAGCCCACACGCACCCTTGGTGCCGGCTGGGGGTGGTGGTGGCGCGTGGAAGTGCGTGACCTAGGGGATCGGATAAATCATGTCACGAGGAGCATTCTTGAACTCGCCGGAAAAATCCCGCCGGAAAAGTTTTCAGACGGCGGCGTGATGGTGGCCGGCGGTGGAGACCGGCGGCGGCATGGTGGCTGGCCGGCGGCCGGATATCTTTGGGGAAGGGAGAGGATTTATATAAAGTGTGTGTGTATATTTAGGATGGAAATGAAATTTTGTATATTAAAAATGTATTTATAATAAAACTTTAAAGTTAAATGAAAAGTGTTAGATACTTGAGGGACCAAATGTGTAACTTTTTCTTATACTTTTTGATAAAAGCGGTTCGGGGCTCATTTGAGCGACTTAACGGATGATTCAACTCTTGAAATTTGCGCCATTGTTTTCCGAATCATTTTTCTGATAAAAATGAGTATTTACTTGATAATGTTTCATAAATATTTTATAACATTTAATAAAATATCTGTTATTTATTTTGTGAACCGGTTTCGTCTTGTCCGAAAAAAAATTGAATTTAAGATCGAGTATTCGCGTTATCAACAACGCTTTTCATTAAAATGATTACTAATTTATTTAATATTTTTATTAAATAAATACTGATAATTAAAAACAAATTTAATTGTTTTTGTGTGCCCGCGTTGTTTATTGTTCGAATAATGTTTGCGGTGCTGTTTTAGCCCTTTTCGGCTCGTTTCCAGGTCTCGGGCAAAACTGAAAAGTTGTCAGGAATGTCGTTTCACATCGAATTGCTTTAGGGTTCGAGCCGTGAATACGTGATATAGATGATCGTTCTTATAAGTCAAGCCAGACCGAAAAGTCAAAGGGTAACAATAATTATCTAAAAATCCGAAAATTCTCAGATGTTACAATTTTTATGGAAGTATGCATAAATATGCAAGAAAAGTCAAGAAAACCCCATTTTTGAAGAGTTTTGATACAAGAGACATACAAGTCATCTTGTACCATGATTTTTACCTTTGATCTTGCTTCTAAAAGTTGAAAATGATGGTGTTATGAGGGTGGATGGGTCACGGCAGCAACAAGAGATCCAAGGGGGGAGAGTATTTTTCTTTTCTTGTTTCTAGATCTATAACAAAACTAGTGGTATTAAGATGGTTTGATGGTTTTTGAAATTGCATGCAATTCTATTGGTTTATGGGGGGTGTTGGTGACATTTTTTTGGGGCCAAGGGGAGGGTTTTTGCTTATTTATATGTTATTCATTTGATATTGTAGGTACCATTTAAATGGTATAAGTTAATTTTGCATAAATTGTGTACAATCGGTAAATATGTAAAGTGTCGTAAAAATGTAACTTTTGAGTTAGTTTATGATTTTGTTAAATTATGTTTTCCCATGTGTTTTGGCATTGTTATAATGTTATTTGAGCATATCGTTGGTCGTTAGGACCATTAACTAGGATCGTTAGGTAAAAGGTACGTTCGTATAACTAAGGTTCCTAGTAAAACAAGCGTCAAATGCTAAAAATAGTATGACCATTTAAAAGTAACTTCACAAATTATTAAAAGAGTCAATTATTATACGTTTGCTTTCGGTTACTGACCTCAAAATTGACGGATGTCACGGTTTTCCCCCGTTAAAGGGAATTTCTTCCTGAAATTTCAGTTGCTCATCCTAAGCCGTAGCACTCGCGAACAGTTGTGGATATTTGCGCTTCATCTCGTCTTATCGTTCCCAAGTAAATTTTGGTCCTCTTCGGGAGTTCCAACGAACTTTTACAATAGGAATACAACTTCGTTTAAGCTTTTTGACCTCACGGTCCATAATTTCAATAGGTTCTTCAACAAAATGTAGTTTGTAGTCGATCTTGATTTCTTCTAGCGGTACGTGCAAGTTTACGTCGGTTAGGAATTTCCTCAGGTTCGACACGTGGAATGTGTCATGAATCCCTACAAGTTCTTACGGTAGACGTAATCAATAAGTGTTGGGTTTTGAGATTTGATGATTACAAAACCACATATGAAGAAAAGAAGAAAGATGAAACAACAAGGACTTAATGTGCATTATTAAGTTAGCTTCATATCAAAGCTAGGTTTTCTTGTAAACCCTAGCCTCTCTAGTATATAAAGAGAGGTAGGGTGAATAGTTTTGCATCCTGCATAGTTAGAACTCTCCAATGAGAGTCTAATAGAAGAACACACGTATGTGTATATTAGTTAGCATAGTAATAGATGAATGATCAACATCTATATGTATTAGTTAGTTTATGAATAAAAACCTTGTTCATAACATTGATTATGTTCTTTAGTATTCCGCTGCGTATTATTTAATCATTGTTATTAACATCCTGGATGAGTAAAATGATTCTGAACATGTTGTATCAAAGCGGGTTGCTCTTGATATAATACCTCGTGTTTTAGGTCATTGTATGACATTATTTAATCCACTAATTATTTTTAGGGTTTTACGCGTTTGCTTTTAAATCATAATCGTTAAGTGCAAACCTATCAACTAACTTGTTCTTCGTCTTGGGAATGTTTTGAAGAATGTTCCCCCAGCTTAAGTGGTTTGATCATATATGTCTTCCTAACTTGATTTTGATTTATTGTTCATAAAGCTGTTCTTTATTGCATTAGTAATAATGATTAGTATTGATTTGGGATCAATCGTCATTATTATTGTTACTGGCTATGGTGAGTTGATCCGGGATCAACGATGAACCCTAGCTGAGATACAATAAGCATGTCTTGTTGGCATTATTTCAGAAAGAGAAGAAGAGATTTATGTGTGTTCGGATTTTTGGAAGTAAAGTCTTGTTGTTCAATACTGTTTGTTGTTGCTGGATAGGTCACGAAAAGATGGAATGAATAAGTAGGGTTTTTATAAACCCTAAAGAAGCAGCATGCAGAAGAAGGGCACATGGATTTGTTTGGTTCTTCTTATTAGTCATAATAAAAAAGCAGGAGGTCGACGAAAAAAGTTGGTGAAGTAGGATCGAAAACCTTGTTGTGAACATGGTTACTGATGGCTTTGTTGAGAAGCAGTAGAAGTCATCATGATAATGAAGAGCAGGTGTTCGTTTCTACTACTTGTTTCTTAACAAGGGTTGCCATGAATGCTCTAGTTACTGGTTATGGTCAGTACGTTAGTTGGAATCGAATGGAAGAGTCACACAAGTTAATACTGGCTTCATGTTACACTTAGTACCGCTCGTTATATGTGTTAATACTGCTGATTAGTGACAGATCAGCGACAGTACAGTGACAGATCTTGTGTCACTAAAGGGTATGGGAGGAAGGAGCATGGGCCTTTGTGACAGTTTTGCAACAGATTTTTGCAGTTTTGCAACAGATTTGTGACAAGTTAGTGACTTGTTAGTGACAGTTTTGGGACAGAAAAAGCGTCGCTAAATGGCAGTTTGGTTAATACCGCTCGAGTTGCTCAGTTTGTACCGTTTGTTTTGTCCGATATATCTAGTTTGTACCGCTAGTTTTAGCGTTTGAACTCGGATATCGTGATATTATACAATCTTTTTGGGTTGATATGAATAAATAAGCAATGATAGAAATAAAAAAATACTTATCATAACCTTGCGCCACACCATCCCCGCCCCCCACCATCCCCACCCCTTCTTCATATTTTGCGATCTCGGTGCATTAAACACCAAACCCCGTCTGTACTATTATCATTTGACTTCCTCAACCCAGGCCCACAACAGCATCAGCATCTTTTTGATACCATAAATGATCATTTTTAAAGTTTTAAACTTACATATTTGAGTGTTTTCGATATAAGTTTATTGGATTCTTTGGAGACAGTCAGAAGAACCGAGTATCTATGAGGACCATTTCCACCCATATTCGAAACCCTTTTTACAACTCTGCAAACCACCCCCTTCGCACATGCCGCACTTTTCTTTCTTCTCTTTTTTCCCTGCTTTTTCTACTCTTTTCCCTTCAACGTACTCTTCTCCGCCTGCGCACCTACCCAAGCCCGGACTCGGCAAGCCCCGTAACCTCTTTGTTACGTACCCCCTCACCATCCAATCAAGGCCGCCTGTCCCCCGCCTTGCCCATTCCGCCTTTAGGATCGCCCCACGCCGGGGCGAGGGGGGGCCGAGTTATTAGTATTTTTTGATGTGTCAGAAGTTTAAAGGGTCCCTATAATATTAGCGGCTTGTACGGGTCTAGGACCGGCTCCGAGCCGCCGGCTATCTTAGTTACCTTATAAAATTATGCGGGGGACCAAAACCCGGCTTCCAACCCCTTCGCTCCCCTATTATTCGCCGTCTGGGCTAACCTATTTTTAGTAAACCATCTTAAGTGGCTTTAAGTAATGCAGGCCGGCCGTGGTTGCCGGCTTAAGGGCAAAATAACTGCTAAAATAGCAAAATATAGGTTGAGCTTCAGTGTCATGAGCTTAGTGCAACAGTAATCTGGTTTTGTGATTGTTGGCATATGTTGTAACATCACGGGAAAGTCTTGCGGTCCTGCATAATTTAAATACATAAACCTATGAATTCACCAACAATTTTGTTGACGTTTTAAGCAATGTTTTTAGGAGGTCAATAGGCACGAGGTGCCAAGGATGCATTGGATTATGTTTTGGATTGCACTGTTAAAGATATATGTGCATCATGTTTTGGGAAATCTATGTTATCTTTTGTAATATTAAACAAAGAACAAGTAAAGCTATAAGCTTTTGTAATATGTCTTTTATTTAAATCCAATGTATCAATTTAAATGACTTTTGTGTCATTCTTATATATATCTTGTGCTGTTGATCTTGAAGTAACATGCCCCGGATCCTTATTCCGCTGCGACCCATTTTGGGGGTGTTACACTTGATATCTAGGATCAAAAGGTTTGATATGACGTGTTGCTTGTTCATAGTGTGTCTGAAGGCCAATAGATTTGATGTGTTGATATTTGGGTTTTTCCAACCCTAATTGTGAAAAAGATGAGGTTCGATCATGTTTTTATCTCTACTTGATTTTTTTTATAAGCTGTTAATTGCATCTGGTAATAAATAATTAGTATTGATCCCGGATTAATCGTTATTATTATTGTTTCGACTGGCTATTGGTGAGTTGGTCTGGGATCGACGATGAACCCTAGCTGTGATGCAATTAGCATGACTTGTAGGCATTAATTCAGAAAAAGAAGAGGTAATGATGTGATCTGATTATGGAGTGTTCACAAGCAGCAGGTCTTTTGTGGATTTATGGTTTGTTTATGGATCTGGTGAGTTTCAAGTTCTATATTATTCAGATCCATGAGGTTTATGATGTTGGTTCATGGTCATCGTGGTTTGTTGATTAGGGCTTCACATGATCATTACAAAACCCTAATTACATACGTGATAAGGTTGTTGTACATCTGATTCGTTGCAGCTTATGTGTCTGGATCTTCTTAATGCAACAAATGCTTCTAAGGATTTTATTATAGAAGTCTGATAAGAACACGAAAACCCTAGATGATAGGGATCGTATTCTTTGATTTTTAGGGTTTTCAATGTTTCGTGGAGATTATTGGTGTCACGTTAATAGAGATGTGTTGATCTAAACGAAGATACTGGCATGAAAAACGCATCCCTAATTTAAGGGATGTATCTGATATGGAATTCACGTGATGAGCACTTTTGAATATATTATTGCTGCTTGGGGCTCAAACTGGATAATGGAAAGTGTGTACAGCTGCGATTGAATAAAGAAGCAACAAGGATGAAGTCACATAGACGTGGAATGATGACACACGAATGTGTTTAGGACTGAATTTTTCATGAAGGTAATTTAATCATGCTCATTTATTTGATTTAAATGATGCTCGACATGATTTAATGTTGTTCGGAGTTAGTACTGTTCGAACAGAAGGTTAGTACCGCTCTATATAGAGTTAGTACCGCTCTATATAAAGTTAGTACCGCTTGGACTTGTGACAGCACAGTGTCAGAATAGCAACAGACAGCGTCACTGTTACCTATGGGAGGAAGGAGTCCTCTATTTTGTGACAGCTTTGCAACGATATAGTGATAGTTTTAGTGACTATTTTGGGACAGAAATATGGTCACTAAATGACAGTTTTAGATTGTACCGTTTGGTTTGTCCGATATAGCTAGTTTGTACCGCTAGCTTTGGCAGATATCGGATGACACATTTTTTTTGGTTGTTGGATGCATTTAGGTCTCGAACGATGATAAAGTTTATGGTTTGTTTTGGAGAGTATTATGAAGACATTTGATGCAATGGCTTTTTAATCAATTATGTGACAAGGGTAACCTTTTTGTTATGTACAAACAAGGATTGCAAGTAGATCGCCGGCTGAGGCAACAGTCACATAAAAGAGGATGATGTTATTGCACTTAGATGATTTTCATTAATAATTACTATTTGAAGCCAACTGATTTCGTTATTCAAAGAGATGGTTAGCATACTTTCAGGGGAAGCTTATTGTTAACATGTTTAACCATCTACATGTACCACTTAAGGGGAAGTGTTCACAAGTTGCTTAACTACAAAAGACCCCTATTAGATGATTACAAAAAGGGGAAGAAGACTATGTGGTTTGCAGCTTATTTTAAAGTGGTGACATGTACAAGAAGATCTTAAGTCAATGGGAAGCTTTGAAGATTGTTTCATACATGAAGATTGTTTTGTAATATCAAATAGGGGAAGATTGTTGGGTTTTGATGATTACAAAACCACATATGAAGAAAAGAAGAAAGATGAAACAACAAGGACTTAATGTGCATTATTAAGTTAGCTTCATATCAAAGCTAGGTTTTTTTGTAAACCCTAGCCTCTCTAGTATATAAAGAGAGGTAGGGTGAATAGTTTTTGCATCCAGCATAGTTAGAACTCTCCAATGAGAGTCTAATAGAAGAACACACGTATGTATTAGTTAGCATAGTAATAGATGAATGATCAACATCTATATGTATTAGTTAGTTTATGAATAAAAACCTTGTTCATAACATTGATTATGTTCTTTAGTATTCCGCTGCGTATTATTTAATCATTGTTATTAACATCCTAGATGAGCAAAACGATTCTCAACAATAAGTAACAGGACCCACTCGCTCAACAACCTCGAACGGTTCTACATATCTTGGTGAAAGCTTGCTTCTCTTACCAAAATGTACCACACCTTTCTAAGTCGACACTTTGAGTAGTACTTTATCATCGACACTAAACTCTAACGGCTTTCGTTGATTGTCGGCATAGCTCTTCTGGCAATCTTGTGTAGTCTTCAGTCTTTCCTTGATTTGAACAATCTTGTCGGTGGTCTCCTAAATAATTTCCGGTCCAGTTAGCTTGCTTTCTTCTACTTCTGCCAAAGCTATGGGCGTTTGACATTTCCTCCCATGCAATGCTTAAAATGGGGCATACTTCACGCTCGAGTGGTCACTGTTGTTGTATGAAAATTCTACTAATGGTAGATGAGTATCCTAATTTCTACCAAAATTAATTGCACAGGCTCTAAGCATATCTTCCAGTGTTTGAATGATATGCTCACTTTGGCAATCGGTTTGGGGATGGTTAGCGGTACTTAGATCCAGTTGCATTCCTAATGCTTTCTGCAGTGATCGCCAAAATCCGGATGTGAAATGACTGTCACGATCAGATATAATTGACACAGGTACACCGTGCCTTGCTACGATCTTGTTGATGTACAGTCTTGCCAACCTTTCTGTCTTGTAATATTCATGGACCGCTAAGAAATGCGCAGATTTGGTCAATCGATCGACAATGACCCAAATCAAGTCGTGTCCGCTACTGTTTCTCGGTAATTTCACTATGAAGTCCATAGTGATATTCTCCCATTTCCACTCGGGAATCTCTGGATGTTGGAGCAATCCTGAGGGTTTCTGGTGTTATGCTTTGACTTTAGAGCAGGTCAAACACTTACTTACATACAAAGCAATATCCTTCTTCATTCCGGGCCACCAATATATGTCTCGTAAATCATAGTACATCTTGTCTGCTCTAGGATGTACAGAATACTTTGTAGCATGGGCTTCATTCATGATCAAAGTTCTCAAATTGCCATAAGCTGGCACCCAGATTCGCTCAACGAAATACAATCCACCATCTTCTTTTCTTTCAAATTATTTGTCTAATCCTTGCAACATTTCTGTTGGGGTGTTGACGTCTTTGGAGGCTTCACGTTGAGCTTCCAGAATCTTAGCCTTGATGCTAGAGTGAATTGTCATGCTCAAAGCTCGAGCTCATCCCAGTTTCATCCACTCTTTCCTACTCAATGCATCAGCTACTACGTTCATTTTACCAGGGTGGTAGTGAATCTCACAGTCATAATCGCTAAAAAGTTCTATCCATCATCTCCGACGCATATTTAATTCTTTTTGATCAAAAATATGCTGAAGGCTTTTATGATCAATGTAGATAATACTCCTTGTTTCGTACAAGTAGTGTCTCTACATTTTGAGAGCAAATACCACTGTGCCTATCTCCAAATCATGGGTGGTGTAGTTCTTCTCATGGATTTTGAGTTGTCTGGATGCGTATGTTATCACTTTGTTTCTCTATATCAAAACGCAAACAAAACCTTGGTTCGATGTGTCACAAAAAACTACAAAATCATTTGTACCCTCAGGAAGTGCCGGAATCAGAGCATCACACAACATGTCCTTCAGTGTCTGAAAGGCGTTCTCCTGCTCATCGCCTTACTCAAATTTCTTATCCTTTTGAGTCAATAGGGTGAGAGGCTTTGTAATCTTCAAGAAGTTTGCGATAAATCGCCTATAATATCATGCCAATCCTAAGAATGAACGGATCTCGGTTGGTGTCTTTGGGGGCTTCCAGTTCTTTACTGCTTCAATTTTGCTGGGATTTACATGTATTCCTTCATTGTTCACTACATGTCCAAGAAAACAAACCTCTTGTAGCCAAAATTCACATTTCGAGAATTTCACAAATGGATGATCAGAGTCTTTGGGAGTTATTTGTAAAGCATCACGAAGTAAGTCTGCATTCACTTCAAAGATCTGATCATCTATTTTAAAGAAGTAGGTCTTGGCTGTTAAGTCATATGTAATTGTGTGCCAAAATTGTTGCATGTAGATTGTGACAACCGTGATTTGAGCAGGTTAGTCTATACCTTTAGATATGGCTAAGAGTTCATTTTATGTGTTTAGGTGTTGTGTTATGTGATTTTATGTGTGCTAAGTGGGTTAAGTAATGTGCTTAATATCATTTTGAGGTGTATGGGCATCTCATTTAGAGTGTGTTTGTGTTTGGTAATGAGTATTCCATTTGTTTACGTGTGGTGATAATGGAAATGAAAGACGTGTTGCATGCATTGCTACATCAATTCTTGGTGATTAAGTGTTAAGCGTTTATGGAAATGTGGTAGTTTAGAAATGAAATAAATGAGTGAAATATAGAAGTTTGTAGCAAACTTTCTAAAAATAGAAAGTGGTTTGGTGAAGTGAAAGTTATATTTAGAAAGTTTAGTAAGTAGTGTTTAAGTAAAAAGGTTTAATCAAAGTAGCTTAGGTTTTTATAAAAACTTAAGGTAATGAAGTAAAATAGTTAATTAATAAATTAATAAAAAAATATGTTTATTAAGGGGGTCGGTTTTAGTTTAAAAGAAAAAAAATATTTTTTTTACTAAACTAGATTGTGTTGGACTAGGACTTGTTAGGATAAAGATTTAAAACCCAAACTTGGCCCATTCTTTTCTCCCCTCTTCTTGTTGTCGTACGATCTCAGCCCCCCAAAACCCTAAGGAGTCGGTTTTCATTGCTAGATCCAAGAGTCAATCAAGAGTGTTGTTTAGGTGCTAATCATTAAGGTAAGTATGTTCATCCTAGTTTAATCAATGCAAGCATGTAACACTTATGATGGTGGAATCTAGGGTTACATAAAATACAGAATATTATTGGTGTTTAATGATCCTAGAATGATTAGGGATAGATTAGATGCGTGTTCATGCATGTGGTATGATTAGGGTTGCGTTAATTTATGAATTAGGGTGAGCAAAATTTAGGGCTGTGTTCACGAGTGAATATCTCCATGATGGTAATAGGTTTTTGAGTGTTTCTAGACTCTAAACATTAGCTCATTGAATGTACTTTCCAAAAAGTCTAGCCTCGAATGATTTTGAGTTCGGGAAGTTGGTCAATTTGTCTAAACAAGAAAAGTTGTCAAAACAGTAAATACGGGTCAGATTTAGGTCATGTTTAGGAGGGTAAAACCTATACTTAAAAATGGAATTAAGCTTAGCCCTTCTACAGTAGTTAAGTTCCATATGTCTATTGATAATCCCATGAAAATTAGCCTCTGAAAGCATGTCTAAGTATGGTAGTTAGAGTGATATATTTTGGTGTGCAATCAGATCCGAATTAGGACAGTTTTGAAGTTTGATTTTATTTGAGGTAGTTACACATGTAAGTAATACTTGGGAATCACAAGGTAGTTAATATACTTATAAATGAACATGGGTGATTTTTGGTATAAATTATGAAGGTCATTAAGTAACAGTTTTGAGCATGTAAAAAGATACTAAAATTATGCAATTCTGATTTAATTATAAGTAGCTAGTGTAAAGTGTTAATGAGATGGTTAAGGTTGGGCATGGTGTCGGGGTGACCCATGATGGTTAACTAAACCCTTAGACATCCATCATATGTGTGTTACATGGACTAGAGCTTTTAGCTTAGTCGCGTGTAACCGTGTTTATTTATTTGTATAGTTGCGCGTTAAGATTTGGAAGCTGCGTTTGAGCATTCAGGTGAGTTTCATAGTCCCTCTTTTTACATTGCTTTTAAATTGGGATGGAAATGATGCAAATGGATTTGAAATATTTTAATTACTGTGATTATGTGTCTTTTTTTGAAAGTGTATGGACCTTACTTGGCTATTGTATGTTACGTGCTAAATGCTTATGTGTATTTGGATCGGGGGTAACGTTCCTACCTATTTGTTATGATATCGGGATCGAGGGTAACGTTCCTACCCATGTGAAGTGATGGTTTTAATGGATCGGGGGTAACGTTCCTACCCAAATTGTTGATATTTGTTGGATCGAGGGACACGTTCCGTTCCCATGCTCGTTTTGGTTACATTTGCATGCTAGCTTGTATGATAGTGAAGTAATTGTCCTGCCATGTTTGCATTAATCACAGTAATTGTTTATAAGCTTTGATTTTCGTGTCTTAAACCTATGACTCTCACCAACCTTTGTGTTGACGTTTTAAGCATCATTTTCAGGTAACCATCTTGAGGATGTTGAAGTTAGGAAGAGTGGCTAGTGAGACCGTAGGCTTGCATGCGGAGTCATTCTCCTAGAGATTTTATTTATGTCATCTGAATTGTTTGATACTTGGATGTTTGTTGATTTTGTTTAGACTTTTGGATTATGTTTCTTTGTGGTATGACTTTGCTATCGTAATGCAAGACTCCTTTATCTTGTGTTGGGTATTGTCATGACACATAGTGTCCCATTTGATTTTCCTTTTCCTTTAGTTCTCTCTATTGTTGACACCATTGTGTTGTGATGATATCCATGATGTTACGCCTTGTGTTTCCGCCTAGGCGGGGTGTGACAGATTGGTTTCAGATCCTTTGGTTATAGAGAAGTAGGTGGTTGAGCCTAGACTATAACCTAGGAGTCCTTCACGTAGATTGATAGGTCTCGTTTATCTTGAATCAAACATATCGATCATGGAAGCATAGAGAGAATATTAAAATGGAGGGAAAATGGAAGAGTTAGTTACAAGGCATTACCCTCAATTCAAGATTAGAGGGAATTCAAATCAATGCTTGATTGTCCGCCTCTTTATGTGTTTTAAGATTTTAGGGTTTTGAGATTGTTTGACTTTGTTTTGAAATTTTATTAGGAATGTTTACTTTTGAATATTGGATTTCGTTGGATTATTTTAATAATATGATTTAAGTGATTTTGAGTCATTTTCTATATGTGGTGAATTGTTGATGTGATCTATGTGTTATGTGCTTTGTTGGCATTGAGAAGTGTGGTCATAGGAGGGAGTACACTTGTGAAAGGGAGCATCTATAATTATGGTAGCCAACATAATTATACATACGTCACAACACAAGTGTACTTGCAAGTATGATTACGCATATTTGATGTCAACATGTTGTTTGGTAGATTATGTATGTATATGTATATATATAGTTATGATTGTATATTGATAGAATGGTCGGTTTAGAAACCTTTCCTCTCTCATCTAATGTGCGTTAATACTATCTTAATCAAAATGGTTCGAACACGGACTAACGACAACGAAAATAGGCAACCCGACATCGCTGCCATCATTGCGCAGCAATTGCAAAATATCATTCCCTAAATCGTCACTCAAGTGTCAAACAATGTGAACAACAGAAATAACAATAACAACAACGGGAACAACAATAACAACAATGGAAATAACAACAACAACAATAGGAATAGTAGGAACAATGGGTGTTCCTACAAGGAATTTTAGGCATGCGGCCCTAAGGAGTATGACAGAAAGGGAGGTGCGATAGCCCTTACCCGCTGGATCGAGAAGATGGAGAATGTACTTGACAATAGTGGGTGTTCTGAGAATCAAAAGGTGAAGTATGTTGCTAGTTCGTTTGTTAACAAGGCACTGACATGGTGGAATACTCAAATCCAGGCAAGAGGCCATGAAGCAAAAATTGGTATGACCTGGAATGATTTTAAGGCCCTGTTGGTGGAGGAATTTTGTCCAATTAATGAAATGGAAAGGTTGGAGAATGAATTTTAGAATCACAAGATGGTAGGAGCCAACCATGCAGCTTACACGGATCGATTCCATGAACTGGCCAAGTTGGTTCCACATCTGGTGACACCTGAGTCGGCGCGCATCAAGAGGTATGTAGCATGATTAGCGCTTAAGATTAGGGGAATGCTCAAGGCGACTCAGCCAACAACTATCCAGGATGCAATACTGAGAGCCGACATACTTACTGACAAAGCGATTAGCTGTGGTACCTTGTCAAAGAGTAATGAGAAAAGGAAGGCAGTGGAATAGACTGGTAAATCTGAAGGGTCGTGGAGGGATAAAAAGAAGGCAACAATGGGAGCAGGTTTTATGGCAACAACTCCTCCTAAAAATAAATTTATGAACCAATATCTCAAGTGTACTAAGTGCTATACTTATCATCCGGAGGATGGAGTTTGTAGGTTGTGTTTTAACTGTTAAAGACCTGGCCATTTTGCTAAAGATTGTCGGGAACCATTTAAGCGAGCAACTCCTGTTAATGCTGTTAGAATGGAGTTTGAACCGGGGACATGTTATGAGTGCGAAAGCCGCGAGCATTTTTGAAATACTTGTCCTAAGTTGAACCGAGCACCTAGTCAAGTGGGAAACCGTTTAACTATTAAAGGCAATCGGAACACAAGAAACAATGGGAATCGAGCTACAGGAAGGGCCTTCAATGTGAATGTGAAGGCGGTGGAAGCTTTACAGGATCCTAACGTGGTGACGGGTACTTTTTCTTTGAATAATCATTTTGCTACTATACTTTTTTATTCTGGAGCTGATTTTAGTTTCATTTCTACTGAATTTGCGCCTTTACTAAATGTGAAACCTAGTATTTTAAATCCAGGTTATGTGATAGAAGTAGCAGATGGTAAGAAAGTAGAAGTTGATAGGATTATCCGTGACTGCAAACTAGAACTAGGAAATTCTTTGTTTAGCATAAATTTGATACCGTTAGGTCATGGAAGTTTCGATGTAATTGTGGGAATGGACTGGTTGTCCCAGAATAAGGCTGTGATAGTTTGTCATGAAAAGGTAGTTGAAATACCATTGGAAGGTAGTGTGGTACTTAGGGTTCAAGGGGAACGTACTTTAGGAGCCGCTAAAGCCTTAATGAATGCTAAGGTAGATGAACCAAAATTGAGTGATATATCTGTAGTACGGGATTTTGTTGATGTATTCCCGGAAGACTTGTCGGGGTTACCACCACAACGACAAGTTGAGTTTCGCATAGATTTAGTTCCTGGAGCGACGCCAGTTGCGAAGTCTCCATATCGTCTAGCGCCCTCGGAAATGCAAGAATTGTCTGGGCAGCTTCAAGAGTTGCAAGACAAGGGTTTCATACGACCGAGTCATTCTCTGTGGGGAGCACCAGTGTTGTTTGTTAAGAAGAAGGATGGCTCTTTTCGTATGTGTATCGATTATAGAGAATTGAACAAGTTAACTGTTAAGAATCGATATCCTCTGTTGGATCCCTTACTGAATAGATCTTGAACCTTTAGCTTGCAAAGGGTTTGTTACTTTAGTAATCCAAGCAACTATAATGAAAACTGATTGAAACACTATCTTGATTATGCGGAAAACTAATCAACATGCTACGAAGAACAATATAAGAAAACCACAAGAGATCTTCTATCAAACCACCACTTTATATTATATCTTGGAATCGTACTTAGGTTTACAAGCTTTAAATGCTGATGATCTTATATTGATCCTATATCTATGGACTTGCTAGGGTTCCTTTTATAAACCAAAGGAAAACCCTTATAGGTTATTTTTTAAACAACGTGAGGAGATAATGAACATTTCTATTCTTAATTTAACTCATGCATATTCCTAACAGCACATAACTATTATTATCCTCAGCAGCACTAAACTTACTACATAACGCAATAACTATACTAAACAGTACAAACTATACTTAGCACAGTGACTAATATACACTTTCACCAGTACTAAAGACTTTAGACTATTTTTTCAATCTTCTATGCTGGCAACTAAAGTCTTCACTAGCAGCCTCCAATGTTGAACCAGTAGCAGTAAGCTGTAAAGTCTTCTAAAACCCAACAATCCTCCCCTAAACATGATGTTTACTTGTCAACCTTCATGTTTCTTCATCTTGAGCTTCTTGAACACCAGGAGGATGTATCCAAACACTTTAAACCTTTAAACTGAAACTTTGATTAGCTTCATGTCTTTTCAGCAACACTAACAAATTATACCAACTCATGTTGGCTATTGTAGTTTTTGCATAACTTACCAACCATAAACAAATTTGAATTATTTCTTTACCAGTAGTCGCTTTTCTTTGAAAATAGCTAATGCCTTCATTGCTATAACATGGTGCATGGAATATCCATATAGTTTTTAGGGTAAACTACCAACTATCAACGGATTTAGATTGTCTTTACCATGAGTCGTTTGTTTGGACTTTGCTAACTCTTTACTGTGAAGCATGATGAAAGTTGAGAAACCATATAGTTTTTAGCATAACTATCTTTTTTCCTAGCTGTGTATGTATGGATTTGAGATGTGAAAGTCTTTACCAAAAGCGTTTTTGCTTCTGACTAGCCAGTTTTGAGTTTGGTTTCTGTTAGGACTGGTGAATGATGACATTTGTTGTGTGGTTTTGAATCCATCACTCAAAGATTCTTCCCCATCTCCATCAAAGTTTTCAGGTTCCAACTCTGCAATCAGCTTCTTGACAAATCTAATCAATTCCAATGCCATAGTACCGTCTTCTTCAGATTCCAACTTCAATTCTACATCTGTAACAACACTTTCTTTCTCAAAGGATACTTCTTTTCAACAAGCATATGAATGACTAATCTTGCATCAGTCATTAAAGTATGTACCCCTAATGAACAATGTAGCTTTCAACTTACTACATTCCAATCCTGCTGTGAGTTCCAAAACTCATCTTCATCAGTTGGATTGAACATTATCATTAAGTCTCCCAAAGTACTCTGTCAAAACCTTTTTAGGGTCTCATCTTGATATTTGGTCATCACAAAAGTTGAATATACAGTATTACAAATTTTTCTCGATCATAGGGAAAGCACTCTTATTAGAGTACTAAAGTATCTTCTTTTTCCATTGCTTCTAATCACCACATTTATATTAATCTCTTCTAAGTCTTTAGTTTCATCAAACTGTGGTTTAATTCCATGATAATTCCTGTAATCAGTATTTTCATTCTATAATAGGATATTTTGTCAAGTATTTCAATATCCACTCCTTTGTCCTCATCAGAAATTATTGTTAGGATAATCTCAGCTCATCATTCTCTTTCTTAATATCACTAGAGCAGTTCTATTCACACTGGAAGGTGCCTTGTCTAAATCTTCTTTTCTTGACTTTATCTTTTTCCTTGTGCCAAGTTTTCTCTTTTTAGTTATCATTCTTGCTTAACTTCAACTTTAGTTAGTTTACTGTCTGGTAAGGTCTTTCAGGATCCTCTTCCCTCAATCAATACCAGTGCTTTCTTGTTCATCTTATCAATCATCTTTTCATCTCTCTTAGACCCAATAGGCACAAAATCTGCATCTCTTTCTTGTTCCTTGATGTATAGGGCCTGAATTTCTTCAAATGTCTTTTTGTTCAACTGATTATGTCTATATTTACCTGTATGTTTAAGATAGGTCATCATTAGACTCCTTAGTTGTGTTCTTGTTGGAGGTTTGTTTCTAACAGTAGCAGCTCTTTCTTCAGCAAGTAACTTCTTCCTCCTTTCAAAGAATTCTGCTAATAGCTTTGACCTTTCTTCTATTGTGTACATCTCTCTCTCTCTCTCTCTTCCATTTGCAGTCTAGCAGCTAACTCTTCACTAGCATCCATATTAGCTTGAACTTCATCATATAAACTTACAATGTAGTCCACATATGCTTGATCCTGTCTCTGCCTTTCCTCTCTTTCTCTTTCCATCTTTGCTAGCTCCTTTTCATGTACCAGTCTTGCTATTTCAGCATCTTTAGCAATGTGAGCTGCATCCATATCACTTCTCTTGACTTTCTTTACTGGTGACTCCTTCAAGACCCCTTTACCTTTGTCTTTAGGATCTATTGTTGGAAGTGGCTTCAATGTGAGAATAGATCTTCCAGGTCTTGAAGAATCATCAACATCTTTAATTGACACTCCTTTTTCCTTAGCTTTTTCTTCCTTCATCTTAATCAATGTTTGAGCCATGGTGATATCTTCATCGTCAAATACACTTGTTGTTGTAGGAGGAGTTCTAGGCTCAACAGCACTATCTTCTTGCCTAGCAGCATCAATATCTGGTCTAGCAGTACTAACTTCTGCTCTAGCAGTACTAACTAGTTCTTCAGCATTTCCTCCTTTATCACCACTGCCATTGTCTTCAACAACTTTTGTATCATTAGTCAACTTAACCTCCTTAGTTTCACCACTTTGCCTCCCCTCATCCACAGCTTCCTTAGTTTCCATGTATTCCATACCATGATCAGCATCTTGATCACCAAACACACCATGCTTGTTATTGTCAGTGCAAACGATATATTAATCATCTTTGACAACCTCCAGTCAACACCTTCCCTCTTTAGTCTCGCTCATCTTTCCTTACTTTTCAACTTTATAGAATCATTTTCATTCACATCTATGAGAATATCGCTTCCATCCTCATCTTATTTTTCTTCTTTTTAAAAGTATATATTTTTTGGCATATCTCGCTAAGATATTAAGTGACATTTGTCTGCCTTTAAAAAGTCGGCCGAATCTCAGTCCTTAAACATACGTATCGATTCTTTTATTTTATCATTTAGGTTGTTGATTTTGAAATAATGATTGCATGTGTCTAGTTTCAAATTCTCTTTCAAAGTGTCAAACTTTAGAGTACTCACACCTAAAAGTGCATATCTTGGATAGGTGATGTTTCAGGGGTTTAGTCTCCTGTACTAGGTTAATTAGGAGAGAGTGTGGGATAAGGTTTAGTGGGTTCTCCTGAACCTTCACCCTCTGCTGCATGTGTCAACATGTTGGGAAATAGAGGTGTTATTTTTCCTGAAAATTTTAGTCCTTTCCTAGACATATTTGTGAAAACTTTCAGATTGTGAGCTGGTGTAGGATATACATACAGTAAAAGCTCACCAAGCTACAATTTGATTAGTTGATAACAATTCTTAAAAACCTTGGATACATAAGAAATTTCTTTTTAGTATTATCCAAGTTCCTCAACATACCATCAAAAATAAGTTTAGAAAAGTTAAACTTTTGATTAGTGGCAAACATATAACAGTTGAAGCAATATTTGTGGAAAACTCATTCCAGCTGGTAGATTTTGAGCTTAAACAATGTAGAATGGTATGTATTAGAAACTTCCATTGAGGAGAAAAGAGAGCTTTTTGAAAAGTTAGTTTATTAAAATCACCCTTCATACCCTTCGTATGCAAGGTTTTGAAAATTATCTTCATTTGTTAGGCAAGCGGTTACCATCATTCATCATTAAAAGAGGACTTTTATTGATCCTTGTTTATACTATGCCTTGCTATCAATAATAGCATTAATTTGCTTCACATCATTGACTGTTTGGGAACTAGCAATGTTCCAAAACTGTTCAATGTAGGAAGTATAGATAGGTGGACTTACAGTGAGAGCATGATGAATCAAACTAGAAGCAAGAAAGTCCACTATCTCATGAAAATCAGAGTTTCCCTCTGTCTTCTCTAAGCACGCGACCATGTTATGTTGATCGACAAACTCCAAATTCGCCATAGAAACTTGTAGTAGATGGTATAAGATGTGGGATATGATCGATTGGGAGAGTATAAGAGATTGGTAGACGGAGTTGAGATTTTATAGAGATTTGCTTTAGGGTTTGATATAACCGACTGAATAAACTTGAATTCTTATCTGAGAAAAGAGAGTGTCTAGAAGGAGGAACAAGAATTTTCAAATCTATAGTCCCCTTTAAGCTTCTGTTGCAGGAATTATACTCAACGGTTATATTTAATTAAGGAAAATCTGTTCTGCTCGCCAATAGTAGTATCGGTAACAAGCAGCACAAACTTTTGCCTGACAGCACCAAATTTGCCTGACAGCACCAAATTTGCATGGTAGCACCAAATTTGCCTGGCAGCATCAAATTTGCTTGGCAGCACCAAATTTGCCTGGCAGCATCAAATTTGTTAGCTACCATTTATAGCCTCCAATACCATCCATAAGCAGCCATCTTGTTACCTAATCCAAACATCATTTCCATCGTGAAGTACTTTTAAGCAGCACAAACTAAGCCTAGCAGTACTAAGTGTTGGCTTGGCAGTATTAACCAAACTGGCAGCACTAACTAACTTAGCACCATAGGTAGCCCTCAATCTTTATTCCAATGAATAGAATGAATCCCAAATCATCATCTCATCTAAAATATATCTGCTAACTAAAATATTCCACAAACTGTACAACAAAATAATCTGCTGACTTGCCTCCTCTGAACTAATGCAGCTATAGATTGATCATTACTATCTCATGAAAATTGGAGTTTCCCTCTGTCTTCTCTAAGCACGCGACCATGTTATGTTGATCGACAAACTCCAAATTCGCCATAGAAACTTGTAATAGATGGATTAAGATGTGGGATATGATCGATTGGGAGAGTCTGAGAGATTGGTAGACGGAATTGAGATTTTATAGAGATTTTCTTTAGGGTTTGATATGACCGACTGAATAAACTTGAATCCTTATCTTAGAAAAAGAGTGTTATATAAGGAAGGATCAAGAATTTTAAATCTATAGACCCCTATAAGCAACTTGTTGGCGGAAATATCTCAACGGTTATATTTAATTAAGGAAAATCTGTTTTGCTCGCCAACAGTAGTAACGGTAACAAGCAGGACAAACTTTTGCCTGGCAGCACTAAATTTGCCTGGCAGCATCAAATTTGCCTGGCAGCACCAAATTTGCCTGACAGCACCAAATTTGCCTGGCAGCATCAAATTTGCCCGGCAGCACCAAATTTTCCTGATAGCACCAAATTTGCCTGGCAGCATCAAATTTTCTTGGCAGCACCAAATTTGTTAGCTACCATTTATAGCCTCCAATACCAATCCAAGCAGCATCTTTTTACCTAATCCAAACATCATTTCCATAGTGAAGTACTTTTGAGTAGCACAAACTAAGCCTAGCAGTACTAAGTGTTGGCCTGGCAGTATTAACCAAACTGGCAGCACTAACTAACTCAGCACCATAGGTAGCCCTCAATCTTCATTGCAATGAATAGAATGAATCCTAAATCATCATCTCATCTAAAATCTATCTGCTAATTAAAATATTTCACAAACTGTACAACAAAATAATCTGCTGACTTGCCTCTCCTGAACTAATGCAGCTATAGATTGATCATTCCAATGCTAACCACCACTGCATGATCTTGTAGAATGCTTTTTGGATTGCCCTGCACAATAAGTAAGAGAAATTAGCATCTCTTAGGGATCCAAGTCATCACAGACATGGATATCCCTTTTGGGTCAACATACTCAAACTTTTTAAGTATGAAAGATCCTTTTTCTTTAGACACATGATCCATGTAATTTCCCTTAGGCCTCTAAACCCACCTTGACTTTTTAAGTTCATTATCCATCTTACCTTTACTAGTATTAACAACTGCTCTTGTCCTAGCAGTCGTCATATTTTTAACCCCAGAAGTTTCAACATCTTGTTTTAAGTTTTTAGGTCTAAAAGCTGGTTTTGTGTAGTAAGACCTCTTGATCGGTGAATATAAGGCTCTTGGTCTTACATTGTCCATTCTTGGGTAAATTGGTCTAATAGCACTACCAGTTTGTACTATTTTGGGGGTAAATTGCCTAGCAGTACTAACAGGCCTAGCAGTACTAATAGACCTAGCAGTACTAACAGTATGTACTGCTCTTTTCCTATTTGGCCTAACAGGATTAACCAAACCTGTCCTGGTTAGTAAACCTGATGGGGCAAAAGTCCTTCTAGCTTAAGGGTATTTCAAATTATTTGAAAAATGTTGATTAACCCTTTTAGCATTTTCCCATACTGGTTTGATCACCCTTTGACCAGTATTAACCACAGTTTGTACCTTAGGTTCTGGACTCTTTTTGACATAAAAATCACAATCTTTGATCAAATGGTCAGAACTTTTACAGACAAAGCAAGCTTTTATTTTCTTAAATCTAATCCCTTCTTTTTGAGAAATTTGACCAATTTTATAAACTTGATTTCTAACTGTTTGAGTCTCATTAGTCTTAACAGGACTAACTATTTTTACAGCAGACATATCATCCTTATTATTTGAGTTCCAATCCTCAATGATGACTTTGTCTCTGTTAATCTTTGGTTTAGGCACAACTGATTCATGGACAGACTTAGGTTTTTCTATGTTTACTTCATTTGTTTTACCTACAGTCTCACTAGTTTTAGATTTACTAGTATTAGTTTTTGACTCAATGATTTTCTTTCTAATGGCATGTTCATCTAAACCTGCAAATGATATGTCAGCACTTAAGGTTAGGAAGTTCCCTGTTATAGGAGGGGGAATAGCATGATACCCATCTGCTTTGGAGAACCTATCATTTGCTGATGTGAGCTTTTCATCACTTGATCTAACCTCAAAAACACTCATACTAATCTCACTATCAGTTTCAGATTTGTTACTCATTTCATCTAATTGTGTGTCATATCCTAAACCATTTTTATCTTTAGCACTCATTTGACTGTTGAGTATTTTATTAAGACCCTTGGATGATTCTTCCCATTTTTCTATCTTAACTTTCAAATCATCTCTTTCATTAACAATTTTTTCTAGTTCCTTTTTAAGGTTGTTGATTTTTACTTCTCTACACTTAAGCTCATAGTTTTAAAACTCATATTTTTCACCCCAATCCAGTTCATTCTTTTAATGTTCAAGAATTCTAGATTCTAGAGATTCTAAAGCTAACTCATAACCCTAAATTTCTAGTCTGGCTCTACTATGTTTTTCTCTTTCACTATCAAAGTTCTTTTGAAGAGTTTTAAAAGATTCAAGACATTGTTTAGAACAGTTTTGTACCTCTTTGTCAAAAGAACTTGATGAGCTTGAGGAGGAGATGGCCATTAATGAATAAATCTGCTTCAAATAATGGAGTTCTTCTTATTCAGAGTTTCCACACAAGCTCTGATACCACTTGTTTGATCCCTTACTGAATAGATCTTGAGCCTTTAGCTTGCAAAGGGTTTGTTACTTTAGATAAATCCAAAGCAACAATAAAGAAACACAGATTGAACACTATTGATTATGCCAAAACTAATCAACAATGCTAAGAAGAACAGTATTAAGAAAACACAAGAGATCTTCTATCAAACACACACTTTATTTTATAACTTGAATCGTACTAGGTTACAAGTTATAATTGCGAATTGATCTCTATTGATCCATATCTATTAACTATACCTAGGGTTCCTTTTATACACCAAGGAAAACCCTAATGGGCTTACAAAATGCGTGGGGAGATAATTCATATCTATTCCTAATTTAACTCATGCATATCTCCTAACAACACTAACTATTATATGCTAGCAGCACTACTTACTAACTTAACAACACTAACAATACTAATAGTACAAGACAATGTAATGGCAGTACTAACTATACACTAAACCGACTAAATACTTAGATATTTTCATCAATCTTTCTCAGCAGGCACTAAGTCTTCACTACAGCACCAATTTGTAACCAGCACAATAGTTGTAAAGTCTTCTAAAACCTAACATCCTCTCCCTAGAATTGATGACTTATTTGATCAACTACAAGGTTCATGTTATTTCTCCAAGATAGATCTTTGATCGGGTTATCACCAGCTCAGAGTACATGAGGACGATATTCCAAAAACCGCGTTCGAGACAAGTATGAGACATTTTGAGTTTACCGTTATGCCCTTCGGATTAACTAATTGCCTGCGGTCTTTATGGATTTAATGAACAAGTTTGTAAACCGTATTTAGATAAGTTTTTATCGTATTCATCGATGACACTTGATCTACTCAACAGACTAAGGAAGATCATGAAGTGGCATTTGAGGTAAGGTTTAGAATTTATTTAAGGAAGGAAAGTTGTATGCCTAAATACTCCAAGTGTGAGTTCTGGTAGCAAGAGAGTGCATTTCCTTGTTCACGTGTTTAATCAGAGTGGTATTCACTTAGACTCAGTAAGATAGAGGGCAGTATAGAATTTGTATAGCTCCTACGACATCGTCTAAGATTCGATCGTTTTTGGGGTTGGCAGGTTACTACCATCATTTCATCATAAATTTCTCTAAGATTTCTAAACCTCTTACCTCGTTGACTCAAAAGAACTAAAAGTATGTGTGGGGTGTGGAACAAGAAGAGGATTTCCAGACTTTGAAAAATAATTTGTGTGATGCGTCGATATTGTCACTTCCTGATGGAGTTGAAGATTTTGTAGTTCTCACTGTGATTCTTCAAATCAGGGATTGGGTTGTGTGCTTATGTCAAAGAAATAAGGTAAATTGTCTTTATGCCGTCAAGGCAGTTAAAATTCACGAGAAGAATTATACAACACACGATCTAGAGTTGGGAGCAGTGGTGTTTGCTCTAAAAACTTAGAGACATTATTTGTATGGTACGAAAAGTGTCATTTACACGGATCATAAGAGTCTCCAACACATATTTGATCCAAAGGAGTTGAATATGCGCCAAAAGAGGTGGATCAAATTATTTGGTGACTATGAATGTGAAATCTGCTATCATCCGGGTAAAGCGAATGTGGTGGTTGATGCATTGAGTAGGAAGGAATGGGTGAACCTAAACATGTACGGGCAATGGCTATGACTATTCAATCCGGAGTAAAAGGAATGATAGTGCCAGCTCAAGGTGAGGCGTTCTATCAGGAGAACGTATTTGTTGAAAGGTTACATGGTTTAGATCAGCAGATGGAAAGGAAAGGAGACGGAAGTTTGTACTTTATGGATCTAATATAGGTTTCGTTAGTAGGAGGTGTGAGAACAGTAATTATGGATGAGGCTTATAAGTCCAGGTATTCCGTACATCCTGAAGCTGATAAGATGTACTATGACCTTCGAGATATGTACTGGTGGCCGGGAATGAAGAGGGATATTGCTACCTATGTTAGCGAATGTTTAACTTGTGCAAAGGTGAAGGCTAAGCATCCAAGGCCTTCGGGATTATTACAACAACTAGAGATACCTGAATGGCAGCGGGAAAGCATCACCATGGACTTCATCACAAAGTTACCTAGAACAAGGAATGGGCATGATGCAATATGGGTTGTAGTTGATAGATGACCAAATCAGCACATTTTCAGCAATACTGAATATTTATAGTACATAAGAAATTGCAAAGTTGTACACCGATGAAATTGTCGCGCGTCATGGAATGCCGTGTCGATTATTTTGGATCGTGATGCACAGTTTACATCACGTCTCTGGCAAACCTTTCAGAAAGCCTTAGGAACGTGATTGGATATGAGCATGACTTATCACCCTTAGACAGATAGACAGAGTGAGCGTACAATTCAGACGTTGGAGATAGTGATAAGGTCTTGTTTGATAGACTTTGTGCAGTTTGGATGTCCACAAACCGTCTAATGATACTCTATAACAAATTATACCACACTAGTATCGTGGTGCTCCGTTCGAAGCACTATATGGAAGAAAATGTAGGTCACCCGTGTTATGGGCTGAAATTGGGGAAGGTAGTTTGATTGGACCCAAATTGGTGCAAGAAACGACTGATAAAGTTGTGGTTATAAAAGAGAAGCTCAAAGCGGCAAGAGATCGTCAAAAGAGCTATGCTAACAACAGGTGCAAACTGTTGGAATTTGAGGTTAAAGATCGTGTGATGCTAAAGGTGTCGCCTTGGAAGGGCGTGGTCCATTTTAGGAAGAAGGATAAGTTAGCCCCGAGGTAGGTAGGGCCATTTGAGATTCTTGAAAGGATCGGTCCTGATACATAACGGATAGATTATTCTTGAGGAATTGAGTGGTGTACATGACACGTTTCACGTGTCAAACCTAAAGAAGTGTTTGGCGGATGCTAGCCTGCATGTGCCATTGGATGAGATTAAGGTTGACAAAACTCTTCATTTTGTTGAGGAACCTGTAGAGATTATGGACCGTGAAATTAAGAGTTTAAAACGTAGTAAGATATCACTTGTGAAGGTTCGTTGGAATTCAAAGCGTGGTCCCGAGTTTACTTGGGAGCGCGAAGATTATATGAAGTCTAAGTATCCTCAGTTGTTTGTTGATCGTGCTGATGAATCGGCTAGTTAAATCTCGGGATGAGATTTCCTAAAGGAGGGGATACTGTGACAACCGTGATTTGAGCAGGTTAGTTTATACCTTTAGAAATGGCTAAGGGTTCATTTTATGTGTTTAAGTGTTGTGCTATGTGATTTTATGTGTACTAAGTGGTTTACATATGTGCATGATGTCATTTTAGAGGTAAATGATTATCTTATTTTGTGTGCATATGAGTTTGGTGTTAAGTATTCCATTTGTTCACGTGTGGTGATAATGGAAATGAAAGACGTGTTGCATGCATTGCTACGTCAATTCTTGGTGATTAAGTGTTAAGCGTTTATGGGAAATGTGGCATTTTAGAAATGAAATAGGTGAGTGAAATATAGAAGTTTGTAGCAAACTTTCTAAAAATAGAAAGTGGTTTGGTGAAATGAAAGTTATATTTAGAAAGTTTAGTAAGTAGCGTTTAAGTAAAAAGGTTTAATCAAATTAGCTTAGGTTTTTATAAAAACTTAAGGTAATGAAGTAAATTAGTTAATTAATAAATTAATAATAAAAAAATATATATATTTATTAAGGGGGCCGGTTTTAGTTTAAAAGAAAAAAAAGTATTTTTTTACTAAACTAGATTGTGTTGGACTAGGACTTGTTAGGATATTAATTTAAAACCCAAAGTTGGTCCATTCTTTTCTCCCCTCTTCTTGTTGCCATACGATCTCAGCCCCCCAAAACCCTAAGGAGTCGATTTTCATTGCTAGATTCAAGAGTCAATCAAGAGTGTTGTTTAGGTGCTAATCATCAAGGTAAGTGTGTTCATCCTAGTTTAATCAATGCAAGCATGTAACACTTATGATGGTGGATTATAGGGTTACATAAAATACAAAATATTATTGGTGTTTAATGATCCTATAATGATTAGAGATAGATTAGATGCGTGTTCATGCATGTGGTATGATTAGGGTTGCGTTAATTTATGAATTAGGGTGAGCAGAATTTAGGGTTGTGTTCACGAGTGAATATCTCCATGATGGTAATGGGTTTTTAAGTGAATTTGGACTCTAAACAGTAGCTCATTGAATGTACTTTCCAAAAAGTCCAGTCTCGAATGATTTTGAGTTCGGGAAGTTGGTCAATTTGTCTAAACAAGAAAAGTTGTCAAAACAGTAAATACAGGTCATATTTAGGTCATGTTTAGGAGGGTAAAACCTATACTTAAAAATGTAATTAAGCTTAGACCTTATACAGTAGTTAAGTTCCATATGTCTATTGATAATCCCGTGAAAATTAGCCTCTGAAAGCATGTCTAAGTATGGTAGTTAAAGTGATATATTTTGGTGTGCAATCAGATCCGAATTAGGATAGTTTTGAAGTTTGATTTTATTTGAGGTAGTTACACATGTAAGTAATACTTGGGAATCACAAGGTAGTTAATATACTCATAAATGAACATGGGTGATTTTTGGTATAAATTATGAAGGTCATTAAGTAAGGGTTTTGAGCACGTAAAGAGACACTAAAATTCTGCAATTCTGATTTAATTATAAGTAGCTAGTGTAAAGTGTTAATGAGATAATTAAGGTTGGGCATGGTGTCAGGGTGACCCATGATGGTTAACTAAACCCTTAGACATCCATCATATGTGTGTTACATGGACCAGATCTCTTAGCTTAGTCGCGTGTAACCGTGTTTATTTATTTGTATAGTTGCGCGTTAAGATTTGGAAGCTGCTTTTGAGCATTCAGGTGAGTTTCATAGTCCCTCTTTTTACATTGATTTTAAATTGGGATAGAAATGACGTAAATGGATTTAAAATTTCTAATTACTGTGATTATGTGTCTTTATTTTAAAAGTGTATGGACTTTACTTGGCTATTGTATGTTACGTGCTTATGTGTATTTGGATCGAGGGTAACGTTCCTACCTATTTGTTATGATATCAGTATCGAGGGTAACGTTCCTACCTATTTGTTGTGATATCAGTATCGAAGGTAACGTTCCTACCCATGTGAAGTGATGGTTTTAATGGATCGGGAGTAACGTTCCTACCCAAATTGTTGATATTTGTTGGATCGAGGGACACTTTCCGTTCCTATGCTCGTTATGGTTACATTTGCATGTTAGCATGTATGATAGTACCGTAATTGTCCTGCCATGTTTGCATTAATCACAATAATTGTTTATAAGCTTTGATTTTCGTTTCTTAAACCTATGACTCTCACCAACCTTTGTGTTGACGTTTTAAGCATCATTTTCAGGTAACCATCTTGAGGATGTTGAAGTTAGGAAGAGTGGCTAGTAAGACCATAGGCTTGCATGCGGAGTCTTTCTCCCAGATATTTTATTTATGTCATCTGAATTGTTTGATACTTGGATGTTTGTTGATTTTGTTTAGACTTTTGGATTATATTTCTTTGTGGTATGACTTTGCTATCGTAATGCAAAACTCCTTTATCTTGTGTTAGGTATTGTCATGACACATAGTGTCCTATTTGATTTTCCTTTTCCTTTAGTTCTCTCTATTGTTGACACCATTGTGTTGTGATGATATCCATGATTTTACGCCTCGTGTTTCCGCCTAGGCGGGGTGTGACATCCATGGACACTGCGGGGGCGTTAATTAGACCGAAAGGCATGACCATGAATTCAAAATGTCTGTACCTCGTACTGAATGCAGCTTTGGGAATATCTTCTTCACGTACTCTTAACTGATGATAGCCAGATCGAAGGTCTATTTTCGAAAAATACCGTGACCCTAACAACTGATCGAACCAATCATCGATCCTAGGAAGAGGGTAGCGGTTCTTGATGGTTAGCTTATTCAGCTCTCGATAGTCTATACACATGCGGAACGAACCATCCTTCTTTTTCATGAACAACACCGGGGCTCCCCAGGGTGAAGAACTAAGTCGTATGAAACCTTTGTCTTGGAGCTCTTTAAGTTGGTTGGACAATTCTTGCATTTCTGTAGGTGCCAAATGATAAGGTGATTTTACAACAGGCATAGCTCTAGGAATAAGATCTATGTGAAACTCCACTTCGCGTGGTGGTGTTAAACACAATAAATCTTCCAAAAATACGCCAAGGAAATCACGTACAATAGGGATGTCTTCGAGTTTCGACTTTTTTACTTTCATGGTCTTCAACTGTTTCAGATTCCTTTTGGGACGTTCTCCATGAACTTCTAAATTCTCTCCGTTAGATAACGGAATCTGGACTATTTTCTCAAAGCAAACTATCTTAGCTCTAAGCTTTGACAACCAATCCATTCCTACGATCACCTCGAAACTACCATGACCGAAAAGGATCAAATCGATGATAAATGTATGACCTTATAGTTCAAGTCTACAACCTCCAACAATCATATTGGTTACTACTTTAAGGCCGCTAGCTATTTCAATCTCATAACCGGGGCTTATGACACTAGTTTTCATGTTAATCAATGGCAAGAAGTTGGTAGATATAAAGTTATAATCAGCACCAAACAAAACTGTAGCAAAATGATTGTTTAGAGAAAATGTACCTGTCACAACGTTCGGGTCTTGTGGAGCTTCAGCAACACCTAGGGCAAAGGCTCTACCCTGTGCTCGATTCCTATTGTTCCCCGGGTTAGGGTTTCCTTTGATTACTAGCACGAGGTGTGAGCGATTTCCTCCTGCGGTAGTGGCTCGGTTCATCCTTGGGAAATATCTCCTAAAGTGGTTAGGACCTCCACACTCAAAGAAACTTGGTCTTGGTCTTTCATTAGTAGCTATACCCGTGCAGTATCGGGTAAAGTGGCCCACTTGGTTACATCGACCACATACAGGGCAGTTACCAGAATGATGGAAGTTGCATTTTGCACACTTCGAATGTGGCCCAACATACCGACGTTGCCCTTGTCCTTGCTCCGGAGCAGTTAGAGAAAAGTTCCTTCCAGTTCTTTATCTTTTGTTCCTATCATCACTTTCTTGATTCTTGTTCTGATCATTCGACCTCTTCTTGTTTCCAGTATTTTCCTGTTTCTTAAAAATCCCATCCTTAATGCCATCGGTGGTCAAACGGTTGGCCATAATAACAGCACTCTAAATAGTAGTGGGTTTGGATGAAGTAACATGTGCCTTGATCTCGGGAGCCAGACCCCAAATGTAGTGATGTGTCACACCAACGTTGCCAACTTATGAAATCTAGTCGTATACCCGTCAATATTTGACCCAATCATCTTATGATTCCAGAATTCTGTTTCAAGCTTTTGAATTTCATCATCAGGACAATATTCCTCTATCAGCAGCTTCTTAAAATCATCCCAAGTTTGGGCTATAGAAATTACTCGTCCTCGAGTTTAAACAGAGGTAATCCACCAAGTCTACAACCAAATGTAGTGATGTGTCACACCAACGTTGCCAACTTATGAAATCTAGTCGTATACCCATCAATATTTGACCCAACCATCTTATGATTCCAGAATTTTGTTTCAAGCTTTTGAATTTCATCATCAGAACAATATTCCTCTATCAGCAGCTTCTTAAAATCATCCCAAGTTTGGGCTATAGAAATTACCCGTCCTCAAGTTCCTTCCAGTTCTTTATCTTTTGTTCCTATCATCACTTTCTTGATTCTTGTTCTAATCATTCGACCTCTTCTTGTTTCCAGTATTTTCCTGTTTCTTAAAAATCCCATCCTTAATGTCATCGGTGGTCAAACGGTTGGCCATAATAACAGCACTCTAAATAGTAGTGGGTTTGGATGAAGTAACATATGCCTTAATCTCGGGAGCCAGACCCCAAATGTAGTGATGTGTCACACCAACGTTGCCAACTTATGAAATCTAGCCGTATACCCGTCAATATTTGACCCAACCATCTTACGATTCCAGAATTCTGTTTCAAGCTTTTGAATTTCATCATCACAATAATATTCCTCCATCAACAGCTTCTTAAAATCTTCCCAAGGTTGGGCTATAATAGCTGTCTGTCCTCGAGTTTAAACAAGGGTATTCCACCATGTTAAAGCGCGGCCTTGCAACATACTAGACGTGAATTCGACTTGGCTCTCTGCGAGGCACTTAGTGATATGGAGCACATACTCAATGCTTTCAAACCAGGTTAGTAAACCAACTGCACCTTCTGTGCTAAAGAATTCCTTAGCACCAGAAGCCCTGAATGCCTTGATACTGCAGCTTTGGGCGACCTCTCTTTGATTTTCTCGGTTTCCTCCGAGGGCTTGAACCAGTTGAGTTGGCAGATTTGGCAATGCGGTGTTAAGTTGTTGAGTCACTTCATCTGCTATTTCGTTGGGAGGGTTGGTGTTGTTGGCAGTGTTGCTACGTGTGCTTCTTCCCGCCATACTTATACAAATTAACATAAAAAAAATTATCTTTTATTAAAAACTTGACAAACCGTACCTTCAAACAATTTATACATATCCACAGAAATATAGTTAAAGAAACGATCACCACACGAAACTCGACAAACTAAAAAACTCAATCAAAAACCTTACAAGTTCAAAATTTAACATAGCACATAGATTAACAATAATAATATCTACCACATAAAGTTTTCACCTACAAAACCAAAACGCCATGCACTTATACCAATTTCGCCATCGCACTTTCACTCCAAAACATAAATGATCATTGCATTAACTCCTCAATGTGCGCCGACTTTAATGAACCAAAACGGCATAAAAGCACTTTGTCCCAAATTTTGAGCCTATAAATAGAGGACTATTTTGCATTCCAAATCCCCAATGACACAATCCATATCCCACACACCTTTCATGCTCAGCACTTACCACACAAACACATTCCCTACCTACACCCAACCAAAACACCATAGACTAACACCTCCTCTCTTGAAGAAAAAGATCTAACGAACAAGAATGAAGAAGTTTTCTACATTAGTTTACTTGAAAACTATGGAATATAAAATGTAAAGAGTGCGTGGATTTTGTATAAGAAACTCCTAGCCATGAGATGGTATAAATTGCAATCTCATGACTACATCGGTGAAACATTACGAATAAATGAATAAGCGTTTTGGTAATAAATCATGATGCTTCTTAATCTATAAGCTTAGTATTGCGAACCGTGTCAATATTCTAATCATTATCTACTTTTTGACTTATCAACCTAGATGATATTAATCATATCAGTATAAGGTCGATAAGACCATTTATGAACAATGTGATTTTAAAGATATGTCAACGATCTCTTAACTTTGTGCTGAGAAATTCCACTTTTGTAAATTGATAAACAAAATAAGCTTAGATATAAAAGTTAACTGGATTATTTCCTAAGTGACACATTTGTCAAGATGTTTTTAACTCAATATAAGTACTATAGTTAAAACAAGTTGAATTGTGACGAGAATGCGCCTTTATAAATTAATGCCAATCACTCTCAGGGCAAATCATTTCAACACTATAAATTATTTGTTAACTAGTCGGTAGTCATCTGTTATAACACTGTAAAACAAAAGTTATTTTCAAAATTAAGTTAAAGTCGTTGATTTTCACTACTTGGCGATTATTTTGAAAACACCTACACTAAACCTGAGGAATCGACCTGGTCTTACCTAAAAAGATTATACTACATACGTAGGTTATACTTTTACCCGTGTGTTTCCCATAATTAATTCGGTATTTTCAGTCTTATAAATTTAAAGCTTTTGAAACACATCAAAGTTTTTGGCGTCGTTTTCGAAGATTTCTTAGCTGTTCTGTAGTCAAACTCTGGAAAATTACTTTAACTCCACCTCATTTTCAAAAATCGCCGTATAGTTTTCTGCCAAACTGACCCAAACAATTTCTCCTTTGGATGCATACACGTGCTTCCAATTCTGAACTTGTTGAATCGTTACCTGAACCTGAACGTATTCTGAATCGAAGACGTCGTCGACGAAACAAAAGAGTTTCATTCGATCAAAGAAACAATCCACCTAAAAACCCAAGAATTGTCTATCCGCCAATTCTCAACATCAACCACTTCCGTCACTTTCTTGATACTCTTGAAAATATTTTCCCAATGGATGATGAACCCATGTGGGCTGCTGACCGTGTTGTCGCTCCGACTCCCGGTTCCGCAATCACTATTCCTAAAACTGCTAACGAATTTGCTATCAAAGGTAACCACTTGACCCTCGTCAAAGGAAATCAATTCGATGGTAGAACCAAAACTGATCCTCATAAACACATTCACGAATTCCTCGGAATCTGCGATATGTTTAAATATAGAGATACCAAAAATGAAGCCGTCCGCCTAATGATGTTTCCCCTATCCCTTACTGGGGAAGCAAAAACATGGTTGGATGAACTCAACGAAGGAACTATCGAAACATGGGATGAACTTTGAACTGCTTTCATTAGCCGATTCTTTCCCCCAACTCTTTTCGACCGACTCCTCGGAGAAATTCCGAGCTTTCTCAACACACGAAAACGAATCTATAACAAATGTTTGGCTTCGTATGAAGGAAATGCTCCGAACTGTCATGGTCATGATGTTGTCAAAGCAAAATTCATTACAATCCTTCTATCATGGTCTTAGCGAAATAACTCAAGAAGTTCTGAATGCCGCAGCTGGTGGTATTTTCCTCTATAAAACATCAAATCAAGCTTATCAGCTTTTGGAAGACAAAGTCTTACTCAAGCTCGATTGGGCTAAAAACCAAAAAACCAAATCAACTCTTAAGAAAACCGTTGCTTTTGCCGATGAAGGTAGCAGTAATTCCGATACTGACAAAATTATGGCCCGAATGAATGCCATGACCCTGAAAATGGATGCTCAATATAAAGAACTCTGAACCTATTCTAAAAAAACTAAACCCGATCTTGATGAAGATGATATACCTATGTCCCGGTGAATAAAAGCTAAATTTCATGCAAACTTTTCGTAAGACTCCGTTTTTACAATGATTACCGCGACCGAGACTCAAATCGCGATAATTGGCGTTCAAACGAACGAAGTAGTTACAATCGAGACAACTATCGATCCAATACCGATGATAAACCATACGATCTTCAGAAACAATTCAACGATTTCATGAAATCTCAGCAATCAACCAACACTTTTGTCAAAGAAACATTCATGGATCTCAAAACTCAACTCGAAACCATTGCCAAAAATCATCAAGCTTCAATTCAAAATCTTGAAACCAAGTTCGACAAACTTGCTGACAAGCAATATGGTCGACCATCTGGATCTCTTCCTAGTAACACTCAACCAAACCTAAAAGGACACAATTCCAAAGCCTACCAACCACCACAATCTCGCAATGAGCATGTGAATGCCATATTCACAAGAAGTGGTAAATCCTACAACTCACCAGTTAACCCCAATGATCAACAAACCAATTCTGAAACTCCTATCAACTTCGATAGCGATGATGAAGACGAAAAAAAAAAAGAAAAAAAAGAACCCCAGTGCCACAACCAAAAACTCAAAATCCAAAACCAGTCAAGGAAACTCCATTACCCAAACCATATAAACCGAAAATTCTGTATCCTCAACGTCTAAGGAAAGAGAAAATGGAAGCTCAATACGGAAAATTTCTTGACGTAATCCGTGCAGTTCGAATCAATGTACCTCTTATCGATGTCTTATCCGGAATGCCTAATTATGGAAAATTTCTCAAGGAACTCATAAGCAACAAACATAAGATCGAACAAATCTCTGCCGCTTTCTTAAGCGACGAAAGTTCAGCAATGATCCAAAACAAAGTTCCACCTAAACCCGGAGAACGCTGGAATTTTCTTATTCCATGTAAAAAAAAAATTTTGATTTTTCAAAAACAAAACTTCTCCTTAAATGCCTACTTGACCTTGGGGCTAGCATTAACCTTATGCCATATTCGCTATATGCCAAATTATCTCTCGAAAGTCTTAAACCTACCAAAATGAGCGTAAGATTAGCCGACAGATCATTCTAATACCCTGTTGGAATAGCTGAAAATATGCTCGTTGAAGTTGGTAAATTCACCTTTCCTGCTGATTTCGTTATTCTCGAAATGGAAGAAGATAGTAAAGTTCCTCTCAATTTGGGACAACCCTTTCTTTACACCGCTGATACGGTAATTCGAGTTAAACAGATACAACTCAACCTTGGAGTTGGAACTGAACGAATGATTTTCAATATCGACACCTGCAATTAAACACTCAAATTCGAAATGATGATACCTATTTCAGTATCGATGTCATCGATGAAATCTTAGAAGAAGATTTCAACGCTCTTCTAGATGAAGGTAGTAAAATTCTTCATTCCATCAAAGGAACCCTTCTGGAAGAAGAAATATTTGCTGAATTTAATGAATTCATGGCAATGACTGCTGATGAAAACTCTGATTCTAAATCTGACACCGAAGATCCACCATTCGAAAAAATCACCATCAATACTGATTATAAAATCAAAACATCTATCGAAGAACCTCCTGTGGATCTCGAACTTAAACCCCTTCCTGATAATCTGGAATATGAATTCTGGAAAACCCTCTTTTCTTCTTGTTATCATATCATCTCAGCTATCCAAAGAAAAGAAGAACAAACTCACACCCGACCTTAAAAAACACAAGCAAGCCTTCGCTTGGAAAACAACAGATATTCCTGGTATTTGCCCATCATTCCGTAAACACAAGATACAACTTCTGGATGATAAGAAACCAGTTGTCCAAAAACAAAGAAGGTTAAACCAGAACATGCAAGAAGTTGTCAAAAAAGAAATCATGAAACTCTTGGATACCGGTACAATTTATCCAATTGATGATAGTCCTTGGGTTAGTCCTATCCACTGTGTACCAAAGAAAGGTGGTATTACAGTTGTCACCAACAAAAATGATGAACTTGTTCTAACCAGAACCATTACGGGTTGGTGAGTATGCATCGATTATCGTAAACTCAATGAAGCAACCGCAAAAGATCACTTTCCCTTACCTTTTATGGATCAAATGCTAGAAAGACTAGCAGGAAATAAATACTTCTGTTTCCTTGATGGTTTTTCTGGGTATTTTTAAATTCCTATCGATCCTAATGACCAAGAAAAACAACATTCACATTTCCCTTTCGCAACATACGCTTATAGGCGGATGCCATTTCGGTTATGTAATGCTCCTGCCATAATTTCAAAGACGAATGTTGGCAATCTTTTCACGATATGGTCGAAAATCCGTCGAAGTATTCATAGGACGATTTCTCTGTCCTTTGGAAAACTCTTTCGACATAAAATGTTTAATGCCCTAAACAACCTTGATAAAATGGCTCCAACGTTGTAAAGACGCCCATCTCGTTCTAAACTGGGAAAAATGTCACTTTATGGTCAAGCAAAGATCAACGTAATCTTAAAACTTCCACCCCCTACCAACATCAAAGGAGTTAGAAGCTTTCTCAGACATGCCGGTTTCTACCGAAGGTTCATAAAAGATTTCTTGAAAATTGCCTGACCTCTTACTAAGCTGCTTGAAAAGGACACTTCATTTGAATTCAATGATGAATGTCAAAAAGCATTCAAATTATTGAAAGAAAAACTCACATGTGCTCTTGTGATCGTAAGCCCAAACTGGAATCTTTCATTTGAATTTATGTGTGATGTAAGTGATTTCGCAGTTGAAGCCGTCTTAGGTCAAAAAGATGCTAGAAACTTTCACCCAATCTATTTCACAAGCAAAACTCTCAATCCAGCTCAACAAAAATACACCGTAACCGAAAAAGAAATTGTGGCTGTAGTTTTTGCATTTGACAAATTCAGATCCTATCTTATTCTCTCAAAAACTATTGTTCACACTGATCATTCAGCTCTAAGGCATTTATTTAAAAAGCAAGATGCTAAACTACGCCTTATTCGATGGATCTTAATTCTGCAAGAATTCGACATAGAAATCAAAGACAGAAAAGGTATAGAAAATGTTGCAGCCGATCACTTATCCCGACTTGAAAATGATGAAACAAGCGATGACAGTGAAGTTGATGATAACTTTCCCGGAGAAACTCTCATGGAAATCAACACCGTTAGTGAACCATGGTTCGCAGGCTTTGCAAATTATTTGGTCGGTGATATTATACCAAAAGGGATGACGTACCAACAAAAGAACAAATTCTTCTCTGACCTCAAACACTACTTTTGGGAGGAACCCTACCTCTTCAAAGTATGTTCTGACGGTATGATCAGACGCTGTATATCTGGACCAGAAACCCAAACCATTTTAGATCAATGTCACAACGGACCTACTGGTGGACATTATGGACCCGACATAACTGCTAAAAAGTTCTTGATTCAGGATTTTACTAGCCAACAATCATCAAAGAAGCTCATACTCTAGTTCGCCTTTGTGAAGCATGCCAAAAGACTGGAAATATATCAAAATGTGATGAGATGCCCTTAAACAACGTTCAAGTATGTGAAATTTTTGACATATGGGGTATTGACTTTATGGGACCATTCTCGAAATCATATAAGTTTGAATACATTCTAGTCGCTGTTGATTACGTATCTAAATGGGCCGAAGCTCAAGCTTTACCAACCAATGATGCCCGAGTAGTAGTCACCTTTCTGAAGAAACTATTCTGCCATTTTGGAATGCCCAAAGCTCTAATCAGCGACCGAGGTACTCACTTCTGCAACAAAATAATGGAAAAAACCATGAAAAGATATGGAGTTAACCACCGTTTCTCTACATCTTATCACCCTCAAACTAGTGGTCAAGTTGAAGAAAACACGAACAGAGCTCTTAAGAGAATTCTTAAAAAAACTGTTAAAGACAATCCTGCTATCTGGTCAAGAAAACTTGATGACGCTCTGTGGGCTTTTCGCACTGCCTACAAAACACCTACCGGTACTACACCATACAAACTAATATATGGAAAGAACTGCCACTTACCATTTGAAATTGAACACCGTGCATACTAGGCACTGAAGAATTGCAACCCAGATCTCATCGCTGCTGGTGAGAAAAGAATGTTTCAGTTACACGAGTTAGACGAACTTAGACACCAAGCCTATGAAAACTCTCGTCTATACAAGGAAAGAACCAAATTCTGGCATGACAGAAAATTACGAATGAGAAAAGAATTCAAGCAAGGAAATAAAGTCCTACTCTTTCACTCAAAGTACAAATTTAAACAACCGAAACTCAGATCTCGATGGTTAGGACCTTATGTAGTGAAACATCAATATCCATCCGGATATGTTGAACTTTACGAAAAGGATGGAAAGACGTTCATGGTCAATGGCTATCGACTCAAACTATATCATGAAGAAGATAATGACCCAAGGGAAGTAGTCACTCCCTTTTTCCCAAACGAATGACTCCCAAAAAACGAGTCTAGCTAACAACTCTCTTAAAAATTAAGCGCTTCTTGGGAGGCAACTCGTGCTTCACTTAAGTGTGGAGGAGTCACTCCTCCATTCTTCTACTAATATCCTTTTAAAATATATAAAAAAAACAACAAAAATATTTTCTTTTTGTGTGCTTTTGTATGTTTACTCTTATGCAGGTAATTTAGCTTTAAAGATTTGGAAAATTACGACGTGTGCTCAAAAAGATAGCTCTACCGCATCTATGCACTTCTCTATGCCCCGGGAAGTACCGTTTTTCTTTATTTTTCCCTATTTTATCTCTATTATCAGTTATCACATTGAGGACAATGTTCAACTTAAGTGTGGAGGGGAGCCAAATATGATAAATTAATCATATCCCTCTATGTTTGCCTTATTTAAAATTTATTTTCCAAACTAATATTTCATAAAAGAAAAATCTTAACTATACACTTTCAAAATAAAAAAATGCTCTTAGTAAGGCAAGTCCAACCGGATTGACATTGTAGCTAGTACGCCCCAGTCCACTAAATTATGAGAATCTAAGCCTTAAAAATATTCGGGTATCCACCTTTGATACCTAAGATAATTGATGCCTTTAGCTTGTTCGAGTTAAGGTTTGATTGCAGTCATATGTGCCTATTCCGTCGTTACGGATATGTACGTATGGTCTTTGTCGCCTTTTCTGGAACATTGGTATTGGTTGGAAATTATGTTTGAGAGAGCCGGTAATTTAGAAGCTCTAGAACTTATGTGTAATCATCATTTACTAGACTGAAGCCTATCACATGAAGTATATCTCGCAAGTTCTTATTATCGCAAGCGCTCTGTATAAAGTTATGTTGCTGAAATCTGAAAGTCAAGCGAAGAAGCGTTTGGTAAAAAAAAAGTTATGCTATAGTAGTTCAAAAGAAATAAAGGCTTATATTTGGCGCGTGAAGATTGAATCCTCTCTAGTACCCAAGTTCCGCCCTTCGGTCAGGTTTATGTGTTAAATACAAGCCTATGGTAGCTGTCTAGATTATGTCTGTGCAAATTGAGTGTTCTTCTTAAAAATCATATAAACCCTATCTGAGTGGTTGAGTGAATTCTAATATCAAACACTATCCCTATGTGAGGTGTTATGTTATATGTCTACGCCTAAAAAGTTATCTAATATACAAACTCTTTTCCAATTTTCTCCACGTCACGATAAATGAATTTATTTTCTTGCTTCTATTGCCTGAGGGCAAGCAATAAGCTAAGTGTTGAGGGATTTGATAACGCCTAAATTATACATGTTTCTATGGCGTTATTTATGTTTATTTTATCATTTCTCATAAACTTTTGGTACTTAATCAAGCTTAAATTGCTTATAGGTTCACTTGAAGACTCTAAAGACTCAAGCTCAAAGATCTACACACTTTGGAAGGTGAATACAAGAAAAGAAAAAATTCTATTTAAAAGTTCAAGAAGTTCGCCGCACTTTCTACAAAGTTCACCGCACTTTCCTATAAAGCCTCTAAAACTGGCGCACTTATATCTTTGTTCGCCGCACTTTTCCCGAAGTCAAAAGAATTAAAGTCTAATAAATGCACCTGCATTAACTCACCAAAACCGCCACACTTTATACAAAGTTCGCCGCACTTCCAGTCAAACATTAAATGACCATCGCATTAACTCCTCAAGTGCGCCGCACTTAATTCTAAAACCGGCGCACTTTCCCCAAATTTTAGCCTATAAATAGAGGACGATTTTTGCATTCCAAATCATCCAACACACCAATCCATATCCCACACACCATCATTCTCACCACTCCACACACACACTTCCCTACTACCAACCAAAACACCTAGAAACACCTCCTCTCTTGAAGAAAAAGATCTAACGATCAAGAACGAAGAAGTTTTCCTACTTAGTTATTGAAATTATGGAAGTTAATGTAAAGTGTGATTTTGTTATGAACTCCTTAGCCATGAGAGGCTAAATCTCTCATGACTACTCGGTGAAGTTACGATAATGAATAAGCGTTTGGTATAATCTTGATCATCTTAATCTTAAGCTTATATTGTGACCCTGTCATATCTTATCTTATCTACTTTTGCTTATCAACCTAGATTATATAATCATATCGGTATAGGTTGAAAGACCCGTTATGATCTCTGTGGTTTTAAAGATTTGTCTATGATCTTTAACGTCTGTGCTGAGAAATCCACTTTCGTAAATTGATAAACAAAATAAGTTTTGATATAATAGTAACTGGATTATTTGAGTGACACATTTGGTCTAGTTAACTAAATATAAGTCTTAAGTTAAAACAAGTTGATTTGTGAAAACGTTTTCTGACGAGAAATCGCCTTTATAAATTAATGCCCCACTCTCATGGTCAAATCATTTCAAACACTTATAAATTATTTTAAACTATCCGAGTAGTCATCTTTATTATCGCTGGTAAAACTAAAGTTACTTTCAAAATAGTTAAAGTCTATTCTCTTTCTGATTATTTGAACACTACTCTAATCCCTGTGGAACGACCTGGTCTTACCTAAAAAGATTATACTACATACGTGGGTTATACTTTTACCCGTGTGTTTCCCATAATTAATCGGTATTTTCAGTCTTATAAATTTAAAGCTTTTGAAACACATCAATTCACAAGGATTAGTAGCATCCCTTGATCTCTTCCTACTTATGATTTGTGAGGTCCAAAATGGCTGCAAAAACATCCCATGCATTTGCTAAAATATTTCTTAAATATTGTGATTAAATTAATGTGGTTAACTAGACATAGTGTAAGTCAGTTTTGAAATTGTAAATGTCTCCAAGTTTGGACATGCATTCAATATGGACACCAAATATAAATGACCTTTATATTTGCTACCATTAATCGTCAACACCAGTTTCGTGACATTTGGTAGCTTCGGAATACAAACAATCAAGCTTTAAACTCTCCTGAAAGTTATAACAAGCATTTGACATAGAGGTCTATGCACATGAGAATTAATATACAAAGTAGTTGACATATAGACATGTACATGAATCTTTTTAGTTTCAGGTTCATAAATTTGGTCAATCAGGTCTTCCTTATAGTTGTGCTTATCAAACAGAGTGGCTAGACTATATGTTTTATAGCATCGTTGACCCTCTTAGTGTGATTCAGACTTAGCCATTTCCTAAGTAAGTTGTTCACAAAAGTGGAATTCACTTCAGCTTGAGAACTTTTAACCCTTTAGTTTTTCAAGTCATTTAGTAGAATTTTGAGCCTGGTGTAAGTTTGTGCAACTTATTCATCATCAAGTGTCTTAAAAGCATTGAATTTCAGCCTTAAAACTGCTATTTTGGTGTCACGGGTCTCATAGGGACCTTCATGACCTAGAATAAGGCCAATCTACATTTCTTTGGCCGTTTTGCACCTAATGAGCTAGAGATAATGTACTTTTAAGTCTCTAATATTGGTTTGCAAGCCTTGTGTCCTCGGGCGTCCATTGATTTTGAGGTCTGGCCAATTTTTTTTTGATGTGGATGCATGGGACTTTGAAATGTATGGACCATTTTTTGAGATTTCAAAACGAAATGGTTCAAGTCCATCAAGATATACTAGCGTCCTATCATTCTAGTCTGGAATTAGAAGAAATGGTTCAACCTCTTGAGTCTAGGAGTTGTGTTAGGTCATTGTTTAGTATGTTGTTTTGTGCATGGTTGTTGACATTAAAGTTTTGTGCATCGTTCTCAATAAGATCATCAACATTTTCATTGTATTCCCTGTGGATGTATCTTGGTTTTAAGAGATTTTTACAAGCTTTTAGTATTGAGCATTTATTTTGAAATATTTTAAGACAAAATCTCTAATACCATTTGTAGTTCCCGAATCCTTAGTTATTTTTGTGAAATGAGATGTAAGTTAGTTATTTTTGTGAAATAAGATGTAAACGATTTTAGATGCAACAACACAAGCATAAAAATTAGAATCGTATAATTCTTATTAGAATCAAATAATTACAAAGTGTTATTCGGATTTAACACTTAAGTGAATGATAATGGAATTGCTCTCTAAACAAGCAAACATAAACAAGGTATAAGTTTGCAAGTGAACTCTAAGGTCGTTGATAGGATCAAGGACTAAAATAAGTTAAAGTTGAGAGTAAATGCTCTTCTTAATTGATAAAATTACTATGGAAGAGATAACATTTACTCCGACCAACATTATCTTTATATAGGGGAGTACCAGGATGTCACATGTGGGGTTGTTGAGATGTGTCAAACATCAGGTGGAAGAGTACATCTTCCATTAAATGTTTCTATTATTGGAAATGCAACAACCTTACTTTAGTGAACATTTATGCCAACTGTACTACCTTTACTTGTATTGGCTTAATCAAAGTTGCACTTTATCCTGCTCATTTATAATCTTGAAAAGTCTCGCCTTAATATCTTAAGAGATTTTTTAAGCTCTGCTATGCTGGTCGAGTCAGAGAGTTGATTGGTTCATCAGGACATTATCGATCCCTGATGAACCTTTATCCTTTAGCTTTTAAGTTCCTTCTACATACTAGCTGCTAGAGGGTATGTCTTCAAGTTATTTTTGATCCATTGACGATGTCTCTGTGTTGAACTTGGCCGAGGTTACTCGTTGATGTTGATTTCAATATCGTCGAGTCTTCGATCTTATACTTAATTTAATTTATGTTTAAATCTATTAAAAGATCAATGGGCACTAAATTATATATATATACTAGCCTTAATGCCCGCCCGTTGGGCGGTTAGCTTTAAGATTTTTTTGAGGATAATAAATAGAGTTAAAAGGTATATAAAATCACGTTATAGAATAGATAGACGAAGCTTGTAAAAAATGTTTAACTCAGTAACGTTGAACGAATATAATGCTAAAACAGAAACTAAGGTTATGTTTTAATAACTGCGTATATTAATAAAATGCTTAATAACCCGTATAATATACGGGCTGTTAAAAGTTATTTTATTTAAATAACTTTTCAATAAAACCAAATATTAAAGTTTGAACGATTACAAAAAAACCTACTACTAAGTTTATAATTTGATGAATTCGCGTTTTGAATGCAATACACTTCATTCAAAAAAGCAATTTATTGCATCTCAATACTACAACATGTCATGCAATTATCGCCAAAAATATAATACTTATTTATTCCAAAATATTCTACCAAATTAAGATAAAATACGCATCTACGCAAACATTATAATGAATCAACGAATCAGATATGAAATACATACTAAACATAGAATTTCCATATAACTCATAGAGGGTTGGTGTTGCTCATCAATAAAATCTTAAATCGCTTATTGCTTCCTTAAAGCAAACAAAACATTTCTTTTTACCATGCCCAAACCATAATCAATATTTTCTAAAAATTCTACACTAAAGCGCCAAATAGAAATTATTTCTGATAGAGCAGAAAATATTGTAACATTTCGTATTTTCAGGTCATTTACGACGCTATTTAAATTCACTATTTATTTTATTTTCTCGTACGCGTTCGCTTTTAATTTTAATCGATACGTTAAATCACGTAAACTAAAAATCAACAATCAACGTAAACGGGCACCAAACAAATTAAAGTTTATGTCAAGCCATCATTATATTTTTTTTTTCGAAAGTAATAATTAACTTTTTGTATTTTATTTTTATCAGTTACGTAAAGCATTTACGTTTTGCGATACATTACGTTTAAGCATTCCCGGAATCACCAAAACTTTTCTACGCTTCAACAAATACCCACATTTATACCCAATACATAAAAGTTACAAAAATATATCATGTATAGCATATATATGCCGAAATTAATGCAATTTATACAAGGTTATATAAGAAAAATCTTACAACTTGGTCAATATACAACATAACTCATTAATACCTAGCCATAACTTGTTTCTTTGACCAATACATTGACCATGACCCATACCTCTAAAAAAAACCCTCCCATTGTCCCTTGACCAAATTCCCCCTCCCCCTTTACCAAATGACCCCTTCTTGATAAAGTTCTTGACTAATATTTTATTCCTATATATACATGTACTAGATGATTCAAAGCATAAACACTTAGTAAAAATTTTCACACAAAAATCTCTTCTTTTTCTCCTCCTTAAGCTCGACAGGCAAACAAACCACCTTACATAATCCATACAAAATTATTCTTCAACATATTCAAAGCCACCACACAATCATTGTCCACAATATACAAAGGTGTTTGTGCAAGCTTGGTAACCATTAGCAAGTATGAAGGCAAAGAAAGTAAGATTAAGTTTAGTAACTACTCTAGGGTTTCATAATTTCAGCTTTGGTTTATATCTAAACAAGGGTTTAGATACTTTGGTTCATCAACACTACATCACATTAAGGTTATCTATAAAAAACCTTTCATGTCTTTACTTTATTCTTTTTATTGTTACATGTTTTCTATATAACTAAATCACCATTTAAGATTTTAACAAGAAACTGGAGTATCAAAGTCCACACCAATTTTTTGGTCCAAAAATTCGTGTAAAATAACATATTATTTATATTTTTATAAAAATTCTACACATCATGACATTCCAAAAAGAATAAAAACTCGAAAAAACGGATTTATAACGAAGAAGATACATATTTTATACGATTATGAACGTTATTTAAACTTTTATAAAACTAATTTACAGAAAATTTACTCGTCATCAAAAGCACAGATTACATTTTTGGGAAAATAATTAAAAAACTTCAATAACGTAAGACGAACTAATTCGAAAAAATCACTAAAAACAGGAGTAAAACGATGAAGATACGACGTTTCAAAGTTATCGAACATTATATCTAAGCTGAAAAACTGTGCACAACTTCAGCACAGCGAATGCTCATTTTCGAGGGCCTTCGGTCTGATTGAGTCAAAATGTAAAACTACAAAGTTGTTCGGAAACGGTATTATTACATAAACCTGCCGATTTCAAAATTTCGGATTGTATATTTTGTAAACTAGACACATTTCCCTGAATGAAATAAGTTGGTTCTGTTTTTTTATAAATATTTTTGCGAAACATTTTTGGAAAATGTCAAATTATGATAACTCGTCCTAATACGAAAAGATGGGCATAAGAAACGTTAAAATCGGGCTTAAAACGCAAAAGTTATGCTAGTTTTACTAAAACGGTAATTATAAACGTTTTAACTTATTAAACACAATTTTACCAAAACCATTAGTTGGTGATTGAGCTATATAGAATATTATGTGGTTATCAAAGTACTATATTACTAGGGAGTTTCATAATGAGGCCTCTTCGGATGGCGTATCGACGAGTTGTTGGATTTACGATTTAAAGTGTCCTAACTCCTCGAACGTCATGTCATGACCTCTTAAATTATGATAGCCCGAACGATAGTACGATGTAACAACTATAAGATTATATTCAAGTACTCGGTACTTATACGACCTATATTGGATTAGGTTGCCTTCGGATTCCTTCGTGACGCATTTTCTATTTTGAATACTTGTTGATTTCCATTCACTCAAGGTGAGTTTCATAGCCCCTATTTTACTTGTTTTAAACTGTTTTGGGGGAGAATACATGCTCGTTTACAAACTTGTATATTTTACTACAATACAATTACCTTTCAATACTTGGTGAGTTGATAGTCTCGCATTTCAATCTTTTCAATGTTTTATAAACCCGCGAGGGGAATACATGCTCGTTTTACAAAGTGAACTTATTGATTTCTACTACGTAAGCGTTACATGATTATTTTTACTAAAGCTTGATTTGTTTACTACATGATTTGAGATCGTGAATACCTATATTTGAAACCGTGAATTTCTAAATTACATTGCTTGTTTTACTACGGACACAAGTGTTTTTCAAAACTGTATGCTATTTCCTGATTACATTATTGCCTAACATTATAATTACGACTACTGGTGCAAATACGATTACTGGTGCAAAATCATTATAAATTACGATTAATGGTGCAAATCCATTATAATTACGATTACTGGTGCAAATACGATTACTGGTGCAAATCCATTATAATTACGATTACTGGTGCAAATACGATTACTGGTGCAAAATCTTTATAATTACGATTATGGTGCAAATACGTGTACTGGTGCAAAATCATTATAAGTAACGATTACTGTGCAATTACGGAATACTTGTGCAAATCCCTTATAATTACGAACTTGGGTGCAATTCCCTTATAATTACGAATATGGCTTCGATGTCATGATCTTAGTGCAATAATATATACTTAGACTTGATGAATGTGTTTCTCTTGTCTACATTACTTGTTTTGGACTTCGGAATACGTACTTAGTCCACCATTACTTCGATCTTGTGGTCCACTTTTAAATACTTCCTGGTTTATTGAATCACTACTTGGATTTTGGAAATAACACTTTGAAATGCCGAAACGCTAATTTTCTTCTGAAATATTTCTTAAATTATTTCAAATTGGTTTTTTTTTCTTATACCTCCCCCCCCACCCCACCCCCCCCCCCCATAGATTTCACCAACATTATTGTTGTTGTGTTAGCATTGTATTTTCAGGTTACTATTTTCTAGTGGGGAGAATAATACCCCGAGGAGCATTCGAGTGCGCGGATATATATATTTTAAGGGATCACACTTTGAGTACAAATTCGATAAAGGGGTGGGGTTTAAAATGTTTCTAATACATTATAATGAAAACTGTTGCAACTTGTTCTTTTATTAAATTGAATGTGAATTTTATTTATAACGTCCATTTTAAGGTCGTTTTCCGTGACTTGTGTTTTGTGCCCTGAAGTAGCACCCCAACCTTACCATTCCGCTGCGTTGTCCCGATTTTTGGGGGTGTTACAGATGGTATCAGAGCTGAAGTCATAGAGAACTAGGTCGTTTTCAAAACCTAGACTATGACCATGTTTTTCAAAATATAGAGTCTTTCCTTGTTTTATCCGATATCCGCACGCGCTTGCTCCCAGGTAACTTATATGCTCTCTTTTGCATCCCTACTACTATTACATAGATAATGAGTATTTAATACTAGACTATGATTTCGTTCTCTTACATCTATCATATGACGTCTTACTATTTACCTTATATCGGTCTGTTATATAAATATTGATCACTCTGATTTTTCGCATACTTTCTGATTTCTCATTTACTCTCTCGAACACCAATACTAGTTACTTTACCATTCGACTCCGAGTTGGAACACTCTTCTTATGATTTTGAATCGCATATGTTGTTTCGTAATCCATCGTTTTGAAGGCTTCCAGTTGATGGGAGTACGACAATTAACTTGTCACCTCATACGTGTCACCTTGGAGAACCTACCTTTAGAACACGACTTTTTACGTTCATTTTGTTGATTGAATAATTCTTTACGTTCATTTTCTTTGACTGCTTCTGCGTTCGTTCGGATATTCTTTATACTTGTTATGACCTATCGCTTTAGAAACAATCTCGATGTCAACCTATAAACCATTTTGTTGTCACCCTATGAGCTACTTCACGTTTACTTTATTGACTATTTCATTACGTTATAAAACTATTTGATACCATTTCGTACACCACACTATTTTGACGAAAATGAGCATTTCATCGTTGGCCCTCAAATATACATAGCCTAATCACCTATGTATATTTGGTGCATAGACTGATTACCTATGCATTCAGGAAAAACCATGTCATGCTGAGAGTAGTCACCTTAAAAATCTACACCTCTTCATCAACACAAATCCGGAAGAAATTTCCGCATTTTTTCTCTGAACCCGTACCTTCTTCAGGTGTTGCAACCTGAGCCTTGAGGACAAGGCTCTTCTAACCGGAGGAGACTGTAACATTTCGTATTTTCAGGTCATTTTATGACGTCACTTATTTCGTCATTATTTCACTATTTTTTTAGTCTCGTGCGCGTTTACTTTTAATTCTTATCACATAATTAAAATCGCGTAAGTTAAAAATCAACATTTAACGTAAACATACACCAAACAAATTAAAGTTTTCATCAAGAAAGAGTTATATTATTTTACGAAAGTAATAATTAACTTTTTATATTTATTTTTATCGGTTACATAAATTGGTTACGTTTCGCAATTAAATACGATTAGACATTCTCGGAACCACTAAAATTTTTCTACGCTTCAACAAATACCCACATTTATACCCAATACCTAAAAGTTACAAAATATATATCATATATATCATATGTATGCCGAAATTTATGGCAATGAATACAAGATATATAAGGAAACTCTTCC